>LGRX02031695.1:0-31964 GCA_001247695.2 Cymbomonas tetramitiformis | reverse complement strand
GTGGTAATCTTGTTGAAATAGGACTAACATCGACACCCATATATTCAACACCACTAATGTCATTATCGTCTTCTTGATTTTTCATAGCTGCATTGAATAAAGCTTGTTGAAATACAGGATTCACAACGGTTCTTCTAGAACTACCTGACTCGCCTTGATTTTCTGGAGTATTTAATGGTAATGGTGAAATTCGTATATCTTTTTGTAAACTGTTTAATCTAGAATTTAACTGATTAGTTTCTAATTCATTCAAAAAATCTTCTTCTTCTTCAAATTCAGATTCAGGTGATATAGGAGTTCTTATTGGAGTTTCTACATCAGATTCACTTAAATCTGCAAACCTTTGTAAATTGTCCGCTCTCGTATAATTTTCCGGGACAAAAACATTAACATCATTTCGTTTTAAAATTTGAATCAAATCAGATGGATTTATAAGTGAAGTTTGTGAAATTGAATTATAAAAGTCTACAGAATTTTGAGAAGGTGCAGTCATTGAATAATTTTTTGATGCTAAATTTGAATATCCTTTAAAAATTGATTTATTTGATGCAGCATTTTTAAACCCTGATTCATTTAAACAATATTGTCTAACAATATCATCAGTCAAAATCTTTCTCATATTATATATATTATATATATTATATAAAATTATCGTCTTCGTCTATTTTGTTGCCTATCGGCTGGATGAGGTGCTCTTAAAATCCTTCCAAAACGTCTTAATTGACCACTAGCTTTGCATTGAATTTGATCTCCAAGCGGACGACCTGAGGGTGCAGGGTCCTTGTACCCACAATAAATTCTATTATTAAGTCTTCGTTGAGCTTGTGTTTGATTTGCTCTTGCCATAATTATATATATAATCTAATTTTAAAAAATTATCGTAAATCAATTTCTGTTTCATTATCTTTATTATTTTTATTTTGACTTCGTGTTCTTTTAGAAATTCTATTGGAAGATGAAACTCCTTCTTTCTTCAAAGTGCTTTCTTTTTTATTTTGTTAACCTATTAATTCTTTTACCGTGGGCTCATTAGTCTTTTTGTTAGAAACATTTCCTTTAACTTCTAATAATTCCCTTGGTTTATATCGTCTAGCTAAAGTCGCATTACCATCCTCAATAACATAACTTAATCCTTTTATTGATTTTACTTTATATATTTTTGTAGACCACTTTTGCGACTCTTTATCAAATGTTTTAGTTTTAATTTTAATTCTTACTTTATCTCCAGGTTTTATACCTACTTTTTCAAGAAGTTCGGTCTATTTATTTCTTTTTAATAAAATATTTCTAATTATTTTTGTATATGACATATTATCAGGCGCGGACCTATTAATATTTCCAACATTTTGTGTGCTATTATAATTTTTAACAATAGAGTCTAAATAATCAACCCAATTTACGCTATCTTTACTTGCAGAGTTCGCTTCTAATTTTATTTTCAATGTTTTATTGAATCTTTCAATCATGCCCATAGTTGAATGGTCATCAGGCTCATTTAAATAATGTTCAATATCATCGTCTTTTAATAACTTTAGTAGTATGATGTAGCGTTTACGGACAGAATTTTCCCCCACCACAAAAACCCTAGGCTGCGCCTAGGGTTGGGGTAAAATCCAATCCCCAAACCCTACAACATTCTACTATCCTCCAAACCCTAGGATGACGTGTCAATTTTCCGGTGAGCTTCCGGTGAATTTATCCGGTCCGGTGAGCTTCCGGTGAGCTTCCGGTGAATTTATCCGGTTCGGTGAGAGTTTCCGGTGGAATTTTATAATTTTGTTTTCAGATTTGGAATCAGCGCAAAATTTTTGAAATAAAAGGTTTTTTATAAAAAAAAAAGAATTCTTTAATATTTTCTTTAATTATGATGAAACTAGTCCCTTCCTCCCCCTAAAAAGGGACTATTGCAAGTTTTGGCGAGAACAAACTTCACAAACTCTCAAAACCACACAGCAGCACAGAGCACCCGTTAGTTACAAGCTATCAAAAATGCCCCGAACCCGTCAAAGTAAGCAACCGGTTGCCGATGAGGTGACGATTGACTTAACCCTTGAATCGGATATTACTCAGCAGGCTTCGGAAGTCGCTGAGCCGATTGTTTTAACAAAAGTTGTTCAGCAGGCGTTGGACGAAATGCCCGTAATACCAGAGGAAAAGATGCAAGAGATGAAAAAACGTTGGCAAGAGTTTCGCGATGCTCCCAAAGCGCCAGCAGGTTTCAAGCCTGCAGCGCGTTTCAAGCCTGCAGAGCGTTTGGCAACAGAGACAGCGGCATGCGCAACGGCAGCAGCGGTTGAACCGTACGTACCGCCTGTAGTGTATGAGGACCCTCCACCCCGCAGGCGTACTGCGAAGGAAGTCGCAGGGGGGTGTACCAACTTTCAATGCGCGAAACCCTTGGAGCAGCAGTTGGGGTCGTGTATGAAATGCGTCCGGACCGGATGCAAGAACTGTATTTTCAGGTCAATAGACACCTACCTTGAAGACAATAAAAGAGGTAATAGGCGTACGGGGATGACGCGGTATTATTTTGAACCCTGTAAAGTCACGTGCATGCCGTTCCAGTTAGCGGAACTTTTTCAGCAAAGATACCCCAATGCCTGCAGAGGCTGTATCAATACCGCGCGCATCCCCGTAACCATGCCTGAAAGCATAGAATAGATAATAGATAATAGATAGATAGATAAATAGATAATAGATAAGAGATACATAGTGTATTAATAGTTGTATATTTGTTGTAATGCCTGTTGTATATTTGTTGTAATGCCTGTTGTATATTTGTTGTAATGCCTGTTGTATATTTGTTGTAATGCCTGTTGTATATTGTTGTAATGCCTGCTGTAAAGCCTTCTTATGAAGCCTGTAATGCCTGGTGAATTTATTCTGTTCAGTGAGAGTTTCCGATGGAATAAATATAAATATGATAAACTAGAAAAAAAGAATTTATCATAAATAAAATAAAAATAATAAGAATAATAAAATGTAAATACGTTAAAATAAATCTAAATATAATTTATTAAAAAGTTACGACACAACTATATTTTCTTGTGTAATCGAAGGTTGTCGACTTAATTCTAATACAAATCGAAGTACATTAGCACTTGTCGAAAAATTTCCATTTAGTAGTGAACTAATTTGAAGTTCGAGATTATTGTTTCCAATAACATTAGATGAAGCTACCAAACTGAAAGGGTTACTTATTCCAGTAAATATAGCAAGACCCGAGCATTTTAGAATATATTCGTCTCCAATAATATTATTGACACCTTCATCAGCATGTTGAATTTTGAATTTTACAGTATCTTTATTTAGTTCGTTAGCTTGTAATTGAAATAAATACATTGCACTAAAAGTGTTTTCTGCAAATTCTAAAATACGAATACTTTGTCCGGATATTGGATTATTTCTTGGAAAATTTCTTATATCAAGATTTTGATATTGTAAAGTTTTTGTTTCAAAGACGTCTTTTACCGTAACTTTGCCGTTAGCTCGTTCAATATCATTTGTTGTTCCTTGTACATCAAGCCATTTTGAACTTCCCCCACTCGGTGCATTTCCATTAACGGTTGTACATTGTAGATTTTTACAAATCAAATCTTTACCAAAAGAAGCCATTTTTATTTTATAATATAGAATAAATATAAGATATAAATTTATAATTTAAAATCAGGTTTAATCCAAACCAATAAACCCGAACCCGGAGTTGTTATAACTTTACTTTCCATACACACGCCAATAATTCCAACATTATTTGTAGTAATTTGTGAAGAATTGACTGAACCTCCCAAAGCACAACCTAACATTTGACCTTTAACATAACTTCCATCAATAGCTTTGCAAGTTGTGAATCCTTTTGTACAAACAAAACAAGAATTTCCGGTTGTTGCATTTTGAACACAAACTCCTATAGGCATACAATTTTGATTAGATTGACTTGCCGAAGCTGCATATATTTTTATACCATTTACATCTGAAAAATCATCAGAAAATTGAACAATATCTCCAGCATTTATTGTAGCTCCGGTATTATTTTTAAAAGTAAATACATCACCTGTATGAGGAACCGGACTTGTGGGTAATGTTGCGGTATATGCATTTGTCAAACCTGTCAAAGGAATTCCTACGGTCGTCAATGATGATGTTGGCATTGTATATGCCCAGTCTATGCTACTTACAAGTCGTATAGCACTACAATCCAAATCACCGGTTAAATTAATGTTATTTCCAGAATTACCGACAGCCAAAACTTGACTTAATGAACCAATACTTCCAGAATTTATTGCACCAGATTTTATTTCACCGGAAACTGAATCATAATACAATTGTAAATTTTCTAATGTCACATCAGGACTTGGTCTTATAGGTTTTACCGTAAATGAACTTGGATTTACAGAATTTAATTCAACACCGGTTGCATTTATACAAATAGTATTGTTGACAGACGAAGTTCCTCCGGTATTCTTATTAGCATATGAACCTAATGACACTGAATTTAGACCACTAAAAACTTCGCCGGCAAATCTTCCTACAGAAACAGATTCCACACCGGCGTTACTTTGTCCGGAATCATCTCCTAAATTTACCGAATAATTCCCAGCTTGGTCATATCCACTACCTGAACCTAAAGCCAAAACATCAATTCCACAACCGAATGAACCAGCATTTCTGCCTATTAATATTGCACGTTGTGCATTTATATATCCGTCATCACTTGTTGTTTCACCAATACGAATTTTAGCATCTTGAGTACCGCCTCTAATCCTAATTAAAGCACCATCAATTTCATCTTGATTTATCGTAAATTTTCCAGTTCCGGTAAAAGAAATATCATTCGTTGTAGTTGTACTTCCTTGGTCGGTAACAGATTGTAAATTTTGGTTAGCCCCGGAAGGCAAGTTTTGAAGCAAAGACCCGTCACCAATAAATTTACCAGAATTCAAAGTAATATCACCTGTGTTTAAAATCAAAGGTCCATCATTTAAAAGTACACCGGCTCCAAGCGGTTCGGTGTCGAGCGTTAATTGCATAAATGACCATTCATTTATACCATTGTCTCCTATTTTCAATCTCGTTTGAGAAACAGGATCTAAAGATTTGATTTCAAAAGAACTATCAAGTTCATCTAAACCTATCGAAAATTTTGATTTACTTGCAGGATTATTTAAAATAAAATCATAAAAATTAATATTATTCACTAAATTTAAATCACCGTCAGTCTGTAATTTCATAAATTCTCTTTGATTATTTACATCAGAATTATCAATAAATGAAATATCTCCACGGTATAAAAAATCTGAAGCCATATGAATTGTTTGACAAGGGTTTGAATTATCACCTATTTGATTTACATTTAATTGATTAATTGTTAATGGGTCGGGTACGGTTACCGGACCAGGGTCGGTTACATTGTTTAAGGTTGTAAGAAATACATTTTTGCCGAAAGAACTCATATATCTATATATATTATAATACGATTTTTAAATTTACGGTTGAGCAAGTTTCATAAACACCGTTCCAAATTTATCATTTGGATTCGCTTTGAATACATATAAACCATTTACTTGCGTAATATCTTCAACCGGAGGAACATTAGTTGTATCTACGATAGGCAAACCATTAAATCTTACTTTCATTTTATTTGCTTTTGCAGCCATATTCAAATTTACAATACCGGGGTCACCACTTTGAGAACCGTCAATATCTAAATAAATATCAGCTCCAAGCATTTCTAAGGTTGTTTTTGTTGTTTTATTTTTTTTACCAATAAATACTGCATTTCCTACATTAACATTTTGATTCATGATTAATTCTTTTCCAAAACTAGACATTGTATATAATATATCACACGAAGAAAGAATTTGCAGGTTTTAGAATTGGATTATTTAAAGGATGTTGTTCGGGAAAGGTAAACATTGAAGTTTTCAAAGTTGGTTTATCTCCATGTCCAAAAATATAAGATTTATATCCAGCTAATTCATTTACATTTGAAATTTTGGCTGGGGGTAAAGTTATGTCACTTATCGATTTACAAGGCAATTGTTGCATAGAAGGTGGTCTAAACCCGGACATTTGCATTAGAGATGGTGGTAATTCAGCTTTATTTTGACCTACACGTTCACCTAAACTTGTAGGTGAGTCATTTGGTTGAAATCGATTCATTTTTTTATTATGTATAATAATAAATAAACATTTAAACAATCAATTCAATCATACGCCCAACACCTACACGCAAAACACTTGTACACGCACAAAATACAAACACTTCATTATTAGTTAATACTTGTTCAGTTGTGTTTGTGCCTTCACTAGTCTCTAAATACATCATAGTGTTAAGACTGCGAGAGTCTAAACCAGAAATTGAGCGTACGCCCATATCACTAGACATATTTAAGCGAACCATAAAAGTGAAATAATGGTTCACCCAGTCTTCAAAACTATTGACTTTACAACCACATTTTGTCATATATTGGTCAGCTTTCGCCACACACATCGAATTGAAATATCCTAATGCATCGTTTCGGTAATTTGGAATATAAAGATTATTCACATTGAATTGTGCACTTCCTAGTCTTCCAGATTTGAAGTCAAAGTAACTTGGTATATAAGTAGGACCGATTTTATTGTCGATTTGCACAAGACCGAGGGATTTGGTTTGATAATCCCCTATACGTTGGACAGCATATATTTCATCAATCGATTGAGAACTTAAACTAAATCGTGTAGATTTATTCATACCGTCGTGTGAAGATGTGAATGAATAGTAATTCTTGAACGGAATTTCAAGAAATCCATCTCTTTTTAATTTTGCGTCGACTGCCGAATCATATACTCCATTTGAGAAGGTGATAGTTTCAATTGTAAAATAAAGTTTTTGTAAAGTAAATCTTCCACCTGAAATTAAAGCTTGTTGACCGTCGTTATTTAAACCATTTCCTAATCCCAAGCTATTTTGCACAGCACCTAAAACTTCCGGACCATGCAAATAAATTCGAAGTTGAATAGGTGGCAAAAGAGATGTATCTAAATAACTAGGCTCGCTCTCTCCTATAAAGCTTCTAAATTCTTGAATTATAAAAGGTCGAAATGTTTTATAATAATCAAGGTCGGTCACTTCAATTTCTTGGTTTTGTAAAACTCTTTGATAACTAATTTCTTTATTTAAAGTAGTTTGTAAATTGTCTAGAACCGTAGCGACGGTGCTGTATCCATTAAAACCACTTTGGATTTGCACACCTCCAGCCGTGCATTCTACCCGAGAGATTAATTTTTCTAAACCATTTGGAAGCATTGTACTCAAAAAATCAGCACCTCCCGGAATGGTAATATTGGCATCGTTCGCTCGAGCTTCACAATGCATCGAAAGTGATTTTAAATTTATAATTACGTTTGACGGAAGATTTAGAGTGATTGTAGAATTATTTGTTGCGGTGTCTTGATTTGTGGTTTCGAGCCTAAAATAATTAGTGCTATACCCGGAAACTTTTTGAAGTGCGTACGCAAGACTTAATGGCAAAGACATTCTTTTATATATAATATATTAGTAACATAAATAAAAAATTTTAAAATTGTGAAAGTTCTTTGATAATTATTGACATAGAATAACTTATACTTCCGTCCAGTGCTTCCGTGGGCGAAACTAAAGGTATGGGTCTATTTTTAGAGTCGGTCAAGACAAATTTTAATTCAGTCAATTGTGATCCTGAAATGTCAATAGCAAAATTGTCATTTGGATTTAAAAAATCTATAAAGTTTGTAGTCAAGTCATTTGGTAAAAGAATTTTACCAAAAATATCGCTAGCAATTAAAGAAGTGCTATCACTACTTATAGCGGATAAATTTGTAGACTCAACATTGTTAGTAGGCAAACTTGATATTCGCAAATATAGTGCATCATTTGTTTGCAAATTACAAGGATAATAACTTTCGAATATGGTGTCCGCTGTTTTTATTTCGAATAAATCAATTAATTGAGAAACATTTGATAAATTGTTAGTTTCTCTATTTACACGCCCGCCTAAAATTTCGTCGGCGTCGTTATATTTGCTTGGACCTATAACTTTAGTTTGTAGTTCAGCTTGCAAAGGATTGTTTGCATCGAATTCATTTCTAACTGAAAAAGAAACAAACTTAATATTCGGAACTGCAATTGATAAAGTAATTTTAAACTTATTTTTATAATCTATAGGGTTACCATTATATTCTACGGTAACCGTTCCATTATATGCAAATTCATTATCTAAAACTGCTTTTATATTTGTACTTAAAACTGTTTCTAATTGAGCTAATTCTGTATAATTTGCAAAAGGAATTTCTACGGGAAATAATTTATTAGTATCGATTTTTCCTAAAAAGAATATTCCATTAAAATTATTAATAGTGTACCATGTTTTAGCAGCCGAAAAGGAATTCAAGACAACACGTAATTTACTTGTAACTCTATAATTTAATAAAGCTGTAGGTATATTTACATCTATTCTTCGAGAATCACCTGCCGAATTTTCTTCACTATTTAAATATATAGTTCGTGATGAAATTATATTATTCATTATCTATACTAATAAAAGATTGATTTTTAATATTTGCTTCCGTGTCCCTAATTTTTGGTTTAGAAATTTCGATATTTCCATTGGCTAATTCAGTGTAATATTCGGTTCTATTTAAATAATCATCTACTAAAAGTTCAATATGTGCTTTGGAAATATTTTTGAATATTCTTTCGGCTTCCACAATTAAAAGATCTTTTTCTATATTCATTTTAAATTAAATGTTCTTTTATATTTATCAATATTTTTTTCTAATAAAGTGGAATTACCCCATAATAAATGTTTTGAAAGCGAACCGGGAGTATCACATGCACTCCAATTTTCGTTGGGTTTATGACGTTTGAGATAATTTAATTTTCTTTTTATATCTTTATTTGTAGTAAAATCTGTATAACCTTTTGCACCGAAATGAACCGTTTTTAAATTAGTAGTAGTATGATGTAGCGTTTGACGACAAAATTTTCCCCCACCAACAAAACCCTAGGGCTGCGCCCTAGGGTTGGGGTAAAATCTTATCGCCAAACCCTACAACATCCTACTACCATCCAAACCCTAGACAATTCCGGTGAGCTTCCGGTGAATTTTTCCGGTCCGGTGAGCTTCCGGTGAGCTTCCGGTGAATTTATCCGGTTCGGTGAGAGTTTCCGGTGGAATAAATATAAATATGATAAATTATAAAAAATTATTATAATTGCAACAATAAAATAAAACTAGTAATATTATATATTTGATTTTAACTTTTAATTCCTATAGTTTTTTTAAATTATCTATTTCGCCTATTTTGTTGTCTATCGGCTGGATGAGGTGCTCTTAAAATCCTCCCAAAACGTCTTAATTGACCAATAGCCTTACATTGTACTTTATTCCCGAACGGACGACCTAAAGGTGGAGGATCCTTGTATCCACAATATATTCTATTATTCCGCCTTCGTTGTGGTTGTGCTTGATTTGCTCTCACCATAATAATATAATATAATATAATAGATAATATAATATTTATCGTAAATTGGTGAAATAAATATAAAAATAATAAATTTAAAAAATCATAAATAAAACAATTAAAAAAATGTCATTAATTTGATTTTACTTTGCAACTCCTATGATTTTAATACTTATTATTACTACGCCGTCTACATTTCCTCTATAAATTCCATCATTTATTGTCAAGTCGTATGTGTCTTTTGTTTTCAAGATGGTGCAATTAGGGCTAACATTTGTATGCCATCGATGGTACCCTTGGGTCACTATTTGCTCGTGAATTTTATCATGCATGGATTTTTCTATTTTTATAATTTTTGTTTTAATAGTGGTTGTTATATTGAATAAACAACCATCGTTGTCCTCAATAAGTTCCGTAATTGTATAAGGAACTATACATGGTTTTATGAACTCAATTTCACAAATTAAGTAAGTTGACTTTTCTTCATTATTATATTGATTTTTCAAAAGATCACAAAATTTCAAATATTCTTCGTTTGTTAGCTTGGTTTTCACATCATCGACCATGTTTTGAATACCATGAAGATTAGAAGTAGAAGCCATTGTGAGTATATACCGAAGGGAGTCGGTGTCTTAAAGTTAAAAACATAAACTAACTTAAAAAATAAATATTATAACTTAAATTAATAAAATGATTTCGGTAGTTAAATATAATAATTTTGATATTGAAAAATTGAGTATTGAAAATGTTGATTTTACAAAAATAAAAAATAAATCTAAACCATATAAGTTTATAAGTATTCAATATGATCAAAAGCCGTTATATTTGGAAACACCGAAAATGCATTGTCCATTTGGAGTTAACAACTTTGAAGGTAGTGACCGGTATAATATTTCGTTTAATTTAGTTGAAGATATGGAAAATATTATATTAGCTATAGAGGATAAAATTGTAAATCATATTTATGAAAATCAAATAAAATATTTTTCCAAAGATACTTTTAAACTTTCAAACTTGAAAGAACTTTTTAATAGCTCGATCAAAGTAAATCAAAATAAGAATTATTCAAATTTATTTAAATGTCAAATAGATAATGCTGATAGTGATTTATATGATAGAAAAACCGGAGAGGATTTGGAAATTACAAAAGAGAACACAATAAATACAAAAATCCAATCAATAATTAGAATTCCTGGATTTTATATCATGAATAAAATGTATGGTATTTCATATAAAATTGATCAAATGCTTTTAGATAAAAATAATATTACAAATGAAAAAATATTTTTATTCACTGATGATATATAATAAAGAAAAAAATGAGTAAATCAATCACCGAGAAACAAATACAAGATTTATATTTAGACCCGGAAATAGGCTCATCAAATATAAGTTCATTCACATCAAAATTAAAAGCAAAAGGATATAAAGTTACACAGAAACAAGTAAAAGAGGCTGTCGAAAAGACTGAAGTTAATGAAACTTTTTCTCAAAAAAAGAAAATAAATAAAAAAGAATTATTTCCAATTTATGGTAAAGATCCAAACAAAAATTATATTCAGGCAGACTTAGCATTTATTCCAAAATTTAAAAAACAAAATAAAGGGTATGCAGTGATATTAACGGGAATTAATATAAATACAAGAAAAGGATATGCTTTTGGGTTAAAATCAAAAACTATAAAAGATAAAAATAATAAAAATATAGAATCTGCGGAAGGTGTCATTCCCGCAATGAGAAAATTGATTAAGGATTCCAAAATGAATGTATTAACAACGGACAACGGTAGTGAATTTATAAATAAAGCCATAAAGAAACTTTTGGAAGATAACAATATTGAACATTATTTGAACGAACCCGAAGACCATAGTACAATGGGTATGATTGAGAGATTTAACAGAACATTAAAATATAAATTAGAACTTTATTTTAAAAGTAAAGATACCGTCAATTGGATTAATAAATTAGATACTATTGTAAATAATTATAATGAAACGAAAAATGTAGGAAATATAGATAAGTCTGCACCAAATGATATGAATGAAGATAGAGTATTAAGAAATATTTTATTAAAAAGAAATATATTAACAAAAATACTTTCTAAAATTGATATTAAACCTGGAGACAAAGTTAGAATTAAAATTAAAACTAAAACTTTTGATAAAGAAACTCAACGATGGTCAACTAAAATTTACAAAGTTAAAAAAATGGAAGGCTTGTCTTATGTAATAGAAGACAACAACGAAACTTTAGCTAGAAAATATAAACCAAGAGAATTATTAGAGGTAAAAGGTAATGTTTCAAATAACGGTAAAGATAAAGATGAACTTACCGTGAAAGAGTTAGTAACAAAACAAAATAAAAAAGAAAGAAAAACTAAACGCGAAGGTGTTTCAGCTTCAAATAGATTAGCAAAACGCACTCGTAGTCAAAATAGAAATAATAATGAAAATGAAGAAGAAATTGATTTAAGATAAGTTATATCCCTCAGGTCGTAATTGATATGGGTTTATTTTATCAACTTCTTCCAATTGTTCTTGTATCTCTTCAAACTCTGGATTCAGTTCGTCCAAGGTGCCTTTTAAGTTTGACAACCATCCTTTTGCATATATCTTCTTTTCAATTTTAGTCTCAAGTCCTTGAGGTGTCAAAAATTGAGGCAATTCAATATGTAATGCAGATTCGATGCTTTGACCTTTAACATTTATGGTGCATTTTACAATAGGCTTGGAGATATGCTTTTTTTGTTTTCTAATCACATTATATGTCAACTCTGCAAATTTATCATCAATTTTATCAGTTTTATTCTTAACCATTTGTACCATTGATTCATGATTAATAATTTTACTGTTTTGGTGTGACAAATAAAAACCTTTACTTTTGGTAAGAGGCTCAGCATTTGAGAATTTTAATGTGTATGATTTTGGACCGGTGGCTGCATATTCTATACATTTTTTACCTTCTAACTCGTCCGTTAATTCGCCCAAAAAGTCACCTAAATCATTTTTATATACATGGTCATTAACTCCTTCTTTTTCAATATATATACAAGAGTCTGTATCAGTATATAACACATTGTCAAACCCCACCTTTTCACACAAATCATACAACTTTAATCTTGCATACGCGGTTGTAAATACCCCTATGATTTCACTTGTCGAGCACTTGTCCGGACCTTCAAAATATTCATCTTTGAATCGATAATTCATAATACATTTTTCATTTCCTTCTATACCGGCAAATTCGTAATTCATTTCATATTCTTCGTCGAAAACCATTGCATAAAACTCACTTGGTTCACTTATAATTTTAGTTTTCATTTTGTTCAATTGTTGTACCCATTTGCCCCAGAGCGCACACAAGTAAAGCTTTGCCACCGCTCGCTTTCCTGGATTTTTCTTGATTTGAGATTTGTCCAAATGAATACCTTCTCTTTCAAAATATTGTTTTATATATTTGTCTTTATCCATTTCAGTTTTAACCCATTCAGGGTATCCGCTCGCTTCTTGTTTGATTTTCAAAAAATTATTAACATAAGGTGCAAACAATTTAGTAGAACGTTCTTTCCAGTGTCTAATTTCATATATTTCCAATAATTCATATCCCATATCAATTGCTTTATCAACTTCAATGGTACTCCAAGTTCCTATTTGTTCATGTAAAGTGAATTTTAATTTACCATTGTCTCTACATGGTAACACCGGAAATTGTAAATTTTTGGGAGGTTTTACTTTACAATATATAACACCAAAAAACTTTTCAGTTTGATTTTTATACCTCGATAGATATTCTTTAACCGAAACATTTTTAAATTGCTCGTCAAAACCGATAGGATACTCGCAATATTTCATAACCCAAGGGTATAAACTAGTAAAATCTAGATATCTCAATGTTTCACCAAATTTCTTTTTCCAATATAATTGTTCAGGGTTTGTCCTACCTCCTAAAAATGCATCTCGAATGACAAGGTCAGGTTTGTAAATTTTCATAAAGTCGATTACTGATTTTTCTATTTTTTTTAATGTATTCCAACCACACTCATATATATCTTCAACAATATATCCTAAATTTTGTATTATTTGTTTTTTTTCTTTCGTTTTTCTATCTAAATCTCCAAAAGTAATACTAGAGTCTCTTGATACATTTGCTTTTTGATTGGGGTTGTAAATTGCAGGATTTCCATGAAATCGATCACCATTAAATTCGAATATTTCATTTGTTTCCTCGCAATAACCGTCCGCTATGAAGTTTGTTTTTGGAATTTTATATTCTCTAATTATTTTGATACCTTTAGAATGTTCCAAATAATTGATCCATTCAGCACACACTTTACTTTGTTTCTTAATTCTATAATATCCAATGCTTTTTTTAGGCATAATGTCTTTTCGATGAATATGTTGTGCCGTTGATGCAATGGTCATAAAGTTGAAAGGGTCGGTTTCACATGCTTCCAACAATACACTACGATATTCTAAACATGATTTTCGAAGTATTAAAACATCATTTGAACAATACTTTCGTAATTCATTTTTATTGTTCCAAACAAAATGTTTGTCATTACATTTTTCATTGTACCAAATATCGAATTTTTCTTTATCTTCACATTTCATTTGTTCCGGACAAAAGTAGTGTCTACTAGGTATTTTTCCGGTATAATTCCAATTTTCCTTTTTATTAAATAAATGTGGATAATAGCATTTTTCTACGTCATTTTCTAAACCCCATGTCTTTGGTAACTTTGCAAGACCACAACTAAAATGATTTATCGAGTCAATCAGTGTGACTCCTAAATAGGTCAACTTCATTATTTTATTCCCAACTCTAATAATTTCTGGCATTTTTTTACTATCATCGAATTGATGCATTACTAATATTGCTTCAAAAATGAGCAAGAAATCATAAGCTTTACCATTGTGTGCAATAAAGGTGTATCCTTTATGTTTTGCACTAAATAGAAATTCCAAAAATGAATGCATGTCATGATGTTCAAATCCTTCGACCAAATTGTCATGACTCTTTGGATTTTTTGTGTCATCTAAATATTGAGTAATTGCTAAATTCATATGATGGTTATAATGAAACTCTCTAGTCTTTTCATTTAAATATTTTGTTTCTTGTGTACATTCAAAATCGAAAAAGGCAAGTTTTTCAATTGGGTCCTTTTTATTTACTTGTTGAATATAACATTGATGATGATTTAAGTCGCAATAATCTTCACAATTCTTACATGTTGAATGACCACATATATGTTTAATTTTAGTTTCATAATGTGTATGACATTCTTTGCAATAATGCACTTTATCACATGTAGATTTTAGATGATGGTCATGACAATCCTTATTAAAAAAGTGTCGGTCACATTTTTTACAATATATTCTATGCACTAATTTTTTGTCATATTGATTTTTTTTATCTTTAAAAATACATTTAGTACTAAAACACCGTGGACATGATTTTGAACGAGTATCTAAAAATGCAACGATGTTGGTAATTGGTTCATAATGTTCTTGTTCAGCGTCATAACATATAAAGTATACATTTTTGTCATCATCAAATATTTGGTTGTCACCACTAGGATAAATTTTACGTTGTCCAACAACACTATGCTCTTGATAAACAACAATATGTGCATTTAATGCTTTCTCATATATTGGAATGTCTCTCAAAACATCAATTTGCTTATGAGGGTCGATACCGACTAATTTTCTAATTTCATTTCCTAATTTTGTCCGTGTTTGTGGTCTTTTAACGTGAATCAACGTTTTCCAAAATGTTTTGTTGGTTTCTTTACAATGTAAATGTTGCAAAATAGCTAGAGAAATATCAAGACATTTATGATTGCAACAATAAAATAAAACTAGTGATAATATATTTGATTTAACTTTTAATTCCTATAGTTTTTTTTTAATTATCTATTTCGCCTATTTTGTTGTCTATCAGCTGGATGAGGAGCTCTTAAAATCCTCCCGAAACGTCGTAATTGACCAATAGCCTTACATTGTACTTTATTTCCAAACGGACGACCTAAGGGGGCAGGGTCTTTGTACCCAAAATAAATTCTATTATTCCGTCTTCGTTGTGCTTGTGGTTAATTTGCTCTTACCATAATAATATAATATAATATAATATAATATAATATAATATAATATAATATAATATAATATAATATAATATAATATATTAATATATATATAATATAATATAATATAATATAATAATATAATATAATATAATATAATATAATATAATAAATTTATTTGAAAAAAACATAAACTAACTTAAAAAATAAATATTATAACTTAATTTAATAAAATGATTTCGGTAGTTAAATATAATAATTTTGATATTGAAAAATTGAGTATTGAAAATGTTGATTTTACAAAAATAAAAAGTAAATCTAAACCATATAAGTTTATAAGTATTCAATATGATCAAAAGCCGTTATACTTAGAAACACCGAAAATGCATTGTCCATTCGGTATTAATAATTTTGAAGGTAGTGACCGGTATAATATTTCGTTTAATTTAGTTGAAGATATGGAAAATATTATATTAGCTATAGAGGATAAAATTGTAAATCATATTTATGAAAATCAAATAAAATATTTTTCCAAAGATACTTTCAAACTTTCAAACTTGAAAGAACTTTTTAATAGTTCGATTAAAATAAATCAAAATCAAAATTATTCAAATTTATGTAAATGTCAATTAGACAATGGGGACTCAAATTTATATAATAAAACATCTGGAGAAGAAATATAAATTACAAAGGAAAATACAATGAATACAAAAATCCAATCAATAATTAGAATTCCTGATTATATAATGAATAAGATGTATGGTATTTCATATAAAATTGATCAAATGCTTTTAGATAGAAATGATAATTCAAATGAAAAAATATTTTTATTCACTGATGATATATAATAAAGAAATAAATGAGTAAATCGATTACGGAGAAACAAATACAAGATTTTTATTTAGACCCTGAAATTGGATATTCGAGTGTAAGTTCATTCACCGCAAAATTAAAATCAAAGGGATACAAAGTTACACAAAAACAAGTTAAGGAGCGGTTGAAGCAACTGAAATAAATCAAACATTTTCTCAAAAAAATAAAATAAATAGAAAAGAATTATTTCCTATTTATGGTAAAAATCCAGATAAAAATCATATTCAAGCTGATTTGGCTTTTATCCCAAAATTAAAAAAACAAAATAGTGGATATGCAGTCATGTTAACGGGAATAAATATAAATACGAGAAAAGGATATGCTTATGGATTAAGATCAAAAACGGTAAAAGATAAGAATAATAAAAATATAGAGGCAGTCGAAGGGGTGATTCCCGCAATGAGAAAATTAATAAAGGATTCGAAAATGAATGTATTAACAACGGACAACAGTAGTTAAGTACCGATTATAGCCTGCCCCCAAAACCCTAAAGACGATAATAAATGATTAATAAATACAAGAGAAACCCTAAAGAAATAATTACGTAATAAATAGGGAATAAATTACGTGATTAAATGTGAGTACGATAAAAAATAAATAAAATCTAAAAAATCTACAATAAAAAGATAAAGATAAAATTGAAAGTAAATAAAAAGTAAATTAATTAATGTTTCAATAAGATATATGTTAATTGTTCTTAAATCATTCATCCAAATTCCCACCATATGTTTCCTTCATTTGTTTTCCAACCCATTTTCCCTATTTTCATTTTACCTTTACCTTTATGGTCTTGTACCCAATAATAAGCATTCAAGAAACAAAGACTTGGTAAAGAATACTTGTTGTTTTTCACTAAAGTTCTCATATTAATTCCATTTTTTTCATTATCTTTTTCAAATTTTTTGATAGCATCAAAAACATTTTTGCAAGCATTGTTTAATTCATCACCTTCATATTTTTCATAGTATCTTGTTTTGTCACTTATATTACGAAACATGAAAATAAAATCTTCCATAATTATTGGAGTCGGGTCATAAATAGAACCATCCTTACGTTCAATCCAACAATGTAAGTCTAATGTATTCATCTTGCTTGGTTTACACTACTGAGTTACACTCTTTAAGTGGATTTTTTTTTTTTGAGTTTTTTTGTCCCCCTGAAAAAACCGAAGAAATTCACACAATTAAATTAAAAGGAAATCTTGCAGGTCCTCGATTGTTATTATTTGTTGGTAAATTTGCAATAGGTCGTGATGTCACTTGTGGTGATTGAATATTTGCAGATTTAATTAACTTTTTCTTTTTGGAATATTTTTTACGAGGTTTCGTGCCTTTTTTGGAATGATATTCTTTGGCACATTTTTTTAATGTTTCGTTCCATTCAGCACGAGTCATAAATGTGTATATATTAATATATATATATTTATGGTTGATTAGCTCTACTTGCACGTTGTCCTCTTGTATACATTTGCGGACTTGCTTCTTCTTCTATAATTTCCACACCACTAATATCATCATCGTCATCATCAATATCTAAACGTGCAGGGCTAAGGGAATCTTTTTTAGCTGAATTGAATAATGCTTGTCTTACTAAAGGGGTTCTTCGTCCAGATTCACCTTGATTTTGGGGTGTGTTAAACGGAGATGAAGCTTGTAATAACATAGGATTTGGAATAATTATTCCGGAAGGTCCAGATTCTCCTTGATTTATTGGAGTTGGTGACAAACTTTCTAGATATTTAACATCGTCATCATGTTCCAAATCAGGTGATACATAACTTCTTGGAGTTTCTACATCAGATTCACTTAAATCAGCAAACCTTTGTAAATTGTCCGCTCTTGTATATTTTCCCGGAACAAAAACATTGACATCACTTCTTTTTAAATTTTGAATCAAATCAACTGAATTTATCAAAGGACTTTGAGAAATAGAAGTATAGAATTCAACACTATTTTGAGAAGGAGCGGTCATAGCATAATTGTTAGAAGCTAATTTAGAATATCCTTGAAATATTGATTTATTAGATGCAGCATTTCTAAAGCCTAATTCATTTAGACAATATTGTTTAACAATATCATCAGTCAATATCTTTCTCATATATTTTATAATATTACATATATATTAATTGTTTCGTCTATTTTGTTGTCTATCCGCTGGATGAGGTGGTCTTAAAATTCTTCCATACCGCCTTAATTGATGACGAGCTTTACATTGAATTTTATTTCCAAGCGGACGACCTGAGGGTGCAGGGTCTTTATATCCACAATAAATATTATTATTCAGCCTTCGTTGAGCTTGTGTTTGATTAGCTCTTACCATGACAATATATATAATACAATCGATAAAAATCATCGTAAATCAATTTCCGTTTCATTATCTTTATTATTTTTATTTTGACTTCTTGTCCTTTTAGATATTCGATTAGAAGATGAGACACCTTCTTTCCTAAGAGTTCTTTCTTTTTTATTTTGTTTAGAAACTAATTCAGAAACTGTAGGTTCATCAGTGGATTTCTTATTATTAGAATTGTTACCTTTAATTTCCAATAATTCGCGTGGTTTATACCGACGTGCCAAAGTTTCTTTACCGTCTTCGATAATATAACTCAATCCTTTCATAGATTTTACTTTATATATTTTTGTCGACCATCGTTGAGATTCTTTATCAAACGTTTTAGTTTTAATTTTAATCCTAACTTTATCACCCGGTTTTATATCTATTTTTTCAAGAAGCTTAGTCAATTTATTCCTTTTCAATAAAATATTTCTGATGGTCTTTGTTAGGTTCATATTATCAAGAGTTGATTTATCAATATTTGCAGAATTTTGTGTACTATTATAATTTTTGACAACAGAATCCAAATAATCAATCCAGCTTACTGTGTCTTTACTTTCTTCTATTTTTTTGAATTTCAATTTTAATGTTCTATTGAATCTTTCTACCATACCCATAGTAGTATGGTCTTCGGTTTCATTTAAATAATGCTCAATATTGTTGTCCTTTAATAATTTTTTCATAGACTTATTTGTAAATTCTACACCATTGTCCGTAGTCAATACATTCATTTTTGAATCTTTTATTAACTTTGTAAAAGCAGGAATTATTCCTTCAGCAGAATCAATGTTTTTGTTATTTTTATCTTTAACAGTTTTTTATTTTAATGGATATGCATAGGCCTTTCGTGTATTGATATTAATAGCCGTCAATATAACGGAGTAACCTCTATTTTGTTTTTTGAATTCAGGAATAAATGCTAAATCAGCCTGAACATAATTCTTGTTAGGGTCTTTGCCGTAAATAGGAAATAACTCTTTTCTATTGATTTTCTTTTTTTGAGAAAAGGTTTGATTGACTTCAGTTTTTTCTATGGCTTCCTTGACTTGTTTTTGTGTGACTTTATAGCCAAGAGATTTTAATTTGGCCGTAAATGGTGATACGGCAGATAATCCAAATTCGGGGTCTAAATAAAAGTCTTGTATTTGTTTTTCAGTGATTGACTTACTCATTATTATAATGGAATATCTTTATGTCCCCAGGGTAGGATATTAAATGTTTCCCACTGAATATATCCTTTATCATAATTTAATGAAAATGATTTCGTTTCGCTTCTTGTTTCTATACCAAGAGCTGCATAGTGTTTGTTAAATTGAGTTTTTTTCGGTTTTCTAAGAATATCGTATTTTAATTCTACAACTTTCTTTTGATTATTCAAAATTATTTCTTTGATTTCTTCATGATTGATACTTTGAGAATTTTCATAATTTAATGGAAATCCTTTTACCTTAGTCATTGTTGTTCCATTATCGAATTTCAATGAATATGATTTAGGTGCTGTTGATACAAATTCAATGCATGTCTTATTTTCTAACTCGTCGGTCAGTTCTCCAAGATAATCACCAAGTTGTTCTTTGAAGATATAATTATTACTTGTATTTTCAATGTATACCACTGAGTCGGTATCGTGATATAGTACATTGTCAAATCCTACATCGTCCATCAAATTGTATAATTTCATTCTTGCATATGCCGTTGTAAACACTCCAATAACTTCGTTAACGGTGCAGTTTGTTTCAGAATATTCACCTAATACATTAAAACCAACTTGGTATTTAACATCACCATTTTTGTTTTTTATTGGCTGAATTAGAACATTGTCATTTCTTGAATCTGATAAAATATCATATACTTCAGCACTATTCATGAATTTGTTTTGTCTTTTATTTGGTTTCAAACAATATCTACCCCACAAGTTGTTGAGAAATAATTTAGCAATAGTTCTCAATCCTTCATTTTTATATATTTTATCTTTTTCTAATAATATACCTTCCTTTTCAAAATATTTTTCAATATACAAATCTTTATCTTTTTCGCTTTGTACCCACTCAGGATATCCACTTGCTTCTTGTTTGATTTTTAAAAATGTATTAATAAAGCTTTCAAAAATAGTATATGATGTATTTTCCCAGTGGACAACTTGATGAATTTTTTCTATGACATAACCTTTCTTTAAAGCTAATTTTACTTCTTCGGAGCACCAACATCCAGTCATTTTTGTCAAAGGAAATGTCAACTTCTCCATTTTAGAATGTCCCAAGTTCCTTAATGGTAAAACTGCCATTCCCAAATCATTTGGTGGAATTATTGTGCATTTTATTACTCCAAAGAATTGTTCAATATCAGTAACTCCCTTTAATTCAATTTCTTGATAGATTTTTGTAGGATGTTTTGAAGGAAATTTACAATATTTTAAAACCCAAGGATACAAACTTGTAAAATCTACATATCGAATGGTTTCTCCTTTTTTGCATTTATAATACAATCTTTTAGGGTCTGTTCTTCCACCAAATAATGCATCTCTGAACACGATAGGTGTGTTATAACTATTTACGAAATCGATAACATTTTGGTCATTTTTTTGTAATTCTTTAAAATCACTTTCCCACATAATTTCTATGTTGTATCCAAGACTTCGAATTTTTTTCAATCTTTTTTTAGTCTCTTCATACAATTGATAAAATGTTTTATTTGTGGCATAATTCTTTCTAAACATATTTTTACCATTTGTTTTTGGATTTCCATGCCAATAATCTCCAAGAAATTCATATATAGTATTTGTTGCAGGGTCATAACCATCTACATATTTATGTCTTTCATTGTTAACAAAATGGAAATGAGGAATTTTGTATTCTTTGATTAAATTATCAATTTTATTTGTATATTTTACATATTCCAACCAAATGTCTCCTATTGTTGATTGTTGTTTTCCTTTGATGACACTATTTAAAATAGCTATAGAATTTTCAGGCATATGCAAATACCTATGAATTGTTTGTGTTAAGGATGCAATAGTTAAATAGGAGGTTGGGTCAATTTCATTATTTGTTAAATCCAAAATTAATTCTCTATATTTCATCCATCCTAATCGTAAAATTCTTACATCACTTTGACAATAATCTAATATTTCTTTTTCCATCACAAAATGATATTTATTGTTTTTCATTTGCGAATACCAATCCAAAAATTTCGCTCGTGCATCACCTTTCATTTGATTATATCCATAATACTTTTTGTCCGGTATTAAACCCTCATATCTTTTATTTTCAGGGGTATTAAACTTATGTGGAAAAAAGCCTTTCTTTTCACCTTTTAAATCGAATATTTTTGAGAATTTACTCAATGGATTTGTTAAATGTAGGTAGCTGTCCATCAATGTCACGTTTTGATATTTTAGATACATTATTTTACCACCATTTTGTACCGTTTCAGGAATTTCATCCATTGTTGTCATTATGTATTCTATGATAAGTACATAATCATACTTACTACCATTATGTGCTATAAAAGTAAACCCTTTATGTTTGTTTGAAAATAAAAATTTGCAAGCTTCTCCTATATTGTTGTGAATAAATTCCTCTCCATTAGAATATTGTGTCACACTCAGATTCACTTCGTGCTTTGTTTCATTGTATGCTTCAAAATCAAAAAATCCTATTTTACTTTCATCAACAACACCTTTTGGTTTTTTTGGTGTAATGTAACATTGATGCTCTCTCATGTCACAATATAGTTTACAATTTGGACAAAATTCATGTCCACAAATGTGTTCTTGTTCTTTTCTTATATCGTAAATCTTTTTACACTCACCTTTGCACCTATGGAAATGTTGACAAGCTGTCCCTTTTTTGTGTAAATCATAACATTTCTGATTTGGAAATTTTATATTACAATCTTCACAATGTATGGCTTTCTTCCAATCAATAAATGGTTTTATTCCTTTTTTAGAAAAATCACACAATTTACTTTTACATTTAAAACATCTTGGCCGGTCAGCTATTCCATAAAAAGCTTCGATTTTCGTTATTGGTTCGTAGTGTCCAATACTTGAATTTAAATGATAATAAACAAAATTCCATTCCGGTCTGTCGGGCAAACCTTCTTTACTTGGCGGATACATTATTGTACAACCCAAATCAGTCATTCCATGAATTGTAATATTTTTGTTGAATTTTTCTTCAAAGACGTGAATGTCATCAAAACCTATACCGTCTTCAGCATTAAATTCTAATTCTTTCATTAAAATTATTGCTTCTCTTGTTAAACGATTTTTATCATTGTTGCACACATTATTGTAAATTTTGTAGGTTATTTCTTCATTGTCTTTTTTATCTTTGTAATTCATAATAATGCAAGATTTTGCAAAACATTGTCCATCCTTAATTGTAATGCAACTTTTCTTTTGCTTCAATTCTTCCACAGATTTTGGCACCGACAATGGTTGGCCTTTTCCATTAATTTTTTTGAAATTTAATAAAGAAATCGTAATAAAATTCACAGCCCCTCTATCATCTCCAGACTGAATCATTCCTTCTAATTTTTTATAAAATTCCATTTCATTTTTTGCACTTAAAAATTCTGAAGAACCATCTTGGAAATTTACACCGAATTGAAAGTGTTTTACATCTTCCGAAGCTTGGTCTATTTTTTTATTAATCAAATTCATCCAATATTTTAAAGGTTTACTAATAAATATATTAAATTTGATTTTCATGCTTACTCCGGAATTTCCACCTTTATCAACAAAATCTTTTGTAACATCTTTATCCGTAAATTGTTCTTCATATTCTTGTCGAGTAAACAAATCAAGGTCTTGTATTTTTTCATTTTTTGTTTCAAAATCTTTAATTTCAGATTGTATTTTTTGTGTTTTATTTTCTTTGGTAAATTCCTTATTTACTTGTTTATTTTCAATTTGATTTAATTTAATCCATTGTTCCTTTGTCAATTGTCTTGAACTTGATGCCCCTAAAATTCCAACCCTATGGTTTTTAACTTTTTTAAGATTGGTTCTCTTTGATTTAGTCAATGGAGCTTTGCCTTTATTATCTTTATCATCTTTACCATCTTTGTCATTTGACTTTTTAGGTGGCATTATTATTATACAATATATTTCTTATTACGGAATAGTAGGATCTAGGGTACCGACAACTCTAGGCCTTGCTACACGAGCTCGGGTTGGTGCGTATGTTGTTAACCCTCGAGGGTATGGCCAAAACTAATTGTGTAAGCCCTTTAATATAATACTAGCCGGATTAATCGCCGCATATGCGCATGACATGGTGTAGTACCGTCGAAATTCAATATTTCCATCATAATTAGGATCTGAAAATTGCATTCTAGAACCTCTAGCGGCAGTTCAAACCGTTCAAAAAATCCCCCAAAAATCCCAGGGAGACTTTGAAGTCATATTAAAGTACTAAAGTGCTCACCAAAGCAAAGATCTAGCCTCAAAGCTTAAAATGGACCAAGACTTACGTCCAAAATGCGAAATTATCCCCATACTTAAGGAATGTGTATATCTCACCCATGTTACCGCGTTCGTGTGATGTGTCCAATATACACTATCCAAGTCGTATTTCGACCCGAATATGATTAATATACATGCATACCTTGAGATATAGCACGTCTATGGTGAAAAAGGATCGACATACGATTGAGCAAAAAATATGGAAGAGACACCCCGGTTTTGAAGCTTTAAAAAGCGTAGCCGTTCAAAATTTGGTTGGGGCATGCTATAAATGCATTAGCTAGGAGTATATATGATGGATTCTCGTCAAACCACGCACCACACTACTTAATATAGGTCCCATGTGGAAAGTATTCCTTGGTGTTGACGTGTAGAAAGCTCGTGGGGCGCCCAAATAAATTATTGAAAAAGTGATCCTTGTGGGAGGATCTAGAGCGTTCTAGGTCCTCCCACAAGGATCTCGGGATAGTAGCCAACTTATATTCTCTTCATCTTTACTGAACGTTACTTGGTTGGTTTTGTTTTTCAGATCGCTGAAAATATTCGAGTGGTGAAATCAAATTTTCCACCATCATCTCGCGTTCACATTCGCGCTTCTTTGAGGTTCCTAGGTTGCTAGTTATGTTTTGTACAAGGGAATCTTTAATGCGTTTTCCGCTTTTTACTAAGTGTTGGTTCTTTGCTTTACTTTTCAGATCGGCTGTTTTGGAGAAACCCTAAATGGAGAAAATCGACCGCCTCGAGTACTTCATGAGCTTCAAGCTTCCCTTCGAGCGTGCTAGGTTGATAGATTGTTTACAATCGTAGTGTTGGAACTAGAAATCGTACGAATAGAACGTTATTTTGCGTATTGGTAGGATAGAGATGAGTAGTCCCAATTGTATCCCATCGTGCCAAGCTAGCTACACTATCGTATTAATATGATTGTATTAAACATGCTCGAGTGTTCCATGCGTATGCGTGATGTGCTAGCCTTCGCATAGCATACGCATTGTGAACACACTTTATGTAAGTAGCACACATTTTCGCAATCCTCTTGTGATATTGTGCATATAGATAGGCCTCGTACACGCGCACCAGAGCTGTACCCACCATTGCGTGCATGTGTACCCTTTTCGAGTACACATGCACCTATAGCGTACTTATGCATACGTACGTACATATTGGGTACATATGTATGGGAGGCTCGTACACGCTTGGTACATGTGTACTAATAATGCACCGATATACACGTGCATATGGGGTACGTATGCACCAGTTATGTTAGTATCGATAAGTACATATGTACCTGGTCTGCGTACATGCGTACCCGGCATGTACCTCACTCAAATGTACATGCGGGGTGCATATGCACCAGTCATGTTAATATCAATAAGTACATATGCACCTGGCTTACGTACATATGTACCTGGCCTGCGTACATGCGCACCCGGCATGTACTCGATGCGTAGGTACATGTATGGTACGTGCGCACCAGTCATGTTATTATCAATAAGTACATATGTACCCGGCCTAAGTACATATGTACCTACAGTGTACCCCGGGTGTCCCAACGGTAACAAGTAACGGTAACATCCAACGGTACGGGGGATTGCACCAAACCCGAAGACCCCTCCATTTCTCAGAAAGGCAGTTTGTCCAAAATCGATATGCCTGTCGGTTGCGGCCGCCAAGGTCACAACAGGCGTCCACGTCGAAGGGTCCAAACTTCTCGACGTACTTCGATGAGTACTCTGCACGAACACGCCAATTCTGCGAGTCCTCTGGGGGACGAGCTTGTCGCTTCTGTGGGGGAAGGATCGAGGGTGAAACTGACTGCTGGAGCGTCTTCTGAGGGTGTGGTGAGCTCACTGGCGGCTTGTCAGTGGGCGCCGCCGGTGTATCAGCTCGTGATGTAGGCGCTCGCATCTTCGGTGACACCGACTGTGGAGGCGCTGGGGTCGTAGAGGCTTTCCCAGCCCGTGACATGCTCCTCGTTATCCTTATCTGAGGTGGGGCTCGGTCAGGGGGTTCGCGTGGAGTTTCTACCGGCTTCGCGCTTTTGGCTTCAGGCCAGACAGGCATGTCGAAGTCGAGGCCATCTCCCTTCGCCCCTTCATAGAGCTTCGGATTAACGAGAGCGATGGTCTCCTCCAGGTCTATGGCCTGCTCCGCCACAGAGAGGGTTTCCACTGCTGAAAGCCAAGAATCAACCGTCTGGGTCCATTGTGGATGAGCCGCGGGTGGTGAACTGATGAAGCATTCAGACTCCAGCGATGCCAAAGGGTCTTTCGGCAGGTCAGAGGCGGGGTCGATCACTCCCGCTTCCTTCAACCCCTCTCGAACGTCCTTGTCCTTGAAGTCAGGTCTTCTGGACAAGGCGTCCGGTACCAGCAGTAGTGCCCCCTTGATGTACTCCATGCGCGGGACTCCCACCTCCACCAGATCCATGTACCAGCGCGCCTGTCTGCGGCTGAGCTCTCTCCCAGGTTCCATCAGTCATTCAATCAAGGGGGCGGTGATCGCCCTGGATGCGGAAGTTGGTGAAGATGAGGTAATGCCGCCAGGTGACGGTGGTACAATGATGCAGGGCGCCTAGTTCTCGCTCGCCAGTGTGGTAGTGCAGCTGAGAACTGGCGGCTCTCGTATGCTATCACGCGCAGACCGAGACCATCTCCGTTGTCTTGCATCAGCACTCCCCCAAGGGCGATGCCGCTGGCGTCCGTCTGCACCACAAAAGGTGCTGTGCCGTCTGCGGCACCCTTAATGTTGGGTAAGGCGAGAACTGGTGCTGAGGTGAGGGCCTTCTTCAGTTCCTCGAAGGCCCACTGCTGCATGGGACCCCACTCCCAGGGTACGTCCGATTTGGTCAGCCGGGTGAGGGGCTGAGCGATCTCGGAGAAGCAGTGAATGAATCTGCGGTAATACCCCGCCAGGCCCAAGAATTGCCTGACGTGGGTAACCGTCTCCAGCTCTGGCCAGTCTCTCACTGCAGCCACCTTGTCGTGTTGGGGTCTACAGCCATCCGCGGAAATGCAGTGACCAAGGAACCGCAAGGATTTCTTCAACAGTTGACACTTGGATCTTTTGAGGAAGACGCCCTTCTCCCTGCACGTCAGGAGCAACTGCTTGACGTGTTCGTAGTGCTCTGCGGCGGTGTTGCTGAAAACGACCACGTCATCAATGAAGATCCGGACAAAGGGGAGATGACCCAGAGCCCGCTGCATTCGTCGCTGGTACTGAGATGGTGAGTTCTGCAGTCCCTGTGGCATGACCAACCACTCATATGACCCCATCTGGGTGGTGAAGGCGGTCTTCTCGACGTCTCCTGGAGCCATCGGGACTTGCCAGAAGCCATCCACCGCGTCGAATGAGGAGAAGAACTTCGCACCCTGCATCTCGTCGAACATCATCTGGATGTCTGGAAGGGGGTACTTGTCCTTCACTGTCTGGCGGTTAAGAAGCCGGTAATCGATCACCAGTCGCAGCTCCTTGGGGTTCCCTGGTTTGGGGACCATCAGGCAGGGAGCTGCATAAGGGCTGGACGAGGGTCGGATGTAGCCCTTGGACATCAAGGTCTCGACGCGCTCTCGAAGTTGGCGGAGTTCCTCTGCTGACTTCTTGTAGATGCGCTGGCAGGGCGGCCCCTTCTTGCTCAGCTCAGGGTCCAGGTTGATGTTGGCCTCATCTTGGGGATCATGTCTGAGACCATCAATGTTCGGTAGAGCAGTCGTCATCTCCTTCTTGTACTCTTCACCCCAGAAGTCCTGAAATTTGAGGGTCCACTCGGGGCCCACTTCTGCGTCTTCAGTATCTGCAGGGGGTTCGGCGTCTTCAGAGTCGATAGCCGTGGCTGCAAAGGCAGAAGTCGTATCACCATGGGACTTCTCGGCCATCATGAGCCAGGCGGGTTGTATCCCCGGGTCATCGTTGCCGCGCAGCTTCTGCGTCTCCGCGTACACCAGGTACTTCTTCAACTGGGCGGGGGTCAGGAACACCTCATCCACCAATCCCGCACAGGCCGTGCCCTTCGGAGACTTGTCTCCAGATGCTTTCCCAGGAGAACAGCCTGTGATGGTGACGCGATCTCCAATCTTACCACTGCGGGACTTCCTGAGGAAAGAGACAGAACCATTCCCTTCATAGCCCAGAGTGACAGGAGAGTGACTGCGCAACCACCTTCCGCCAAGAATAACATCCACCTGTATGCCCAGTGGTAGGATTCGAAGGGCAAGGGCGTTCTCTGTATAGGTGCCCGTAGTGGTGTGTGTGTTAAACTTGGCGTACGCGGTGGCGCCAGTGATCTTTACAGATCCATCTGCTAAGGTGACTCGCATCTCGGAGCCAGCTCGTGTCGTGAGGCCACATCGCTTGGCGCTCTGCTCCGAGATGAAGTTGTCAGAGGCCCCCGAGTCGATCAGCACCTTCACCGTGTGCCCTCTGAGGGTTGCATAGAACACCAGCAGCAGCGGACCTTCTTCGTCATGTGCCGCTGCGAGAGTACCCTCAATGTCGGTCTTCCACTGAGCTCCCCCATCCGTGCGTATGCTTTTGCATTTAAGGTTGGGGAGGAGGTTGTCCGAGGCCTCGCGGCATTCTTCCAACGTTTGCCTACACGCGGCGTAGAACTCCTCATCCAGCAAGTCAACATCTTCAGTCGGGTGGCTGACGAGGTTGTCTACACTCGCCGTCAGCAGGGTACCCGTTGAAGTGCATTCGCTCGAGGTGGGGCTGACATGAGTGGTGTCGCTGGTGGTAGGGCTCACATGGGTGGTGCTGCTGGTAGTGGGGCTCACATGAGTGGTGCCGCTGGTGGTAGGGCTTACATGGGTAGTGCCGCTTACTGTGGGGCCCACGTGGGTAGTGTCGCTTGCTGAGTTGCTGTGGGGCTCACATGGATAGCGACGCTGTTGGTGAGACTGCTATGGGTGAGGGGATCCTCGTCATGCCGAGGGCTGCTAGTGGGGAAGTTGTGGGCGAGTTGGTGGGAGCTCTGGTGATCAGTTCTCGCCTCAGGGGTCCCAGCTGCTGCCATCTGCTGGGTGTAGCAGAGCGAATCGACTGAGGGCTCCTCTTCCATCACCTCGGGGTCTTCAGCGATGGGGTGGCTGTCGAGACGGGGCGGCGCTTCATCTGCTTCGTGCGTTCTGACGGTGGTAATCTGTTGGGTGAAGCAAAGCGAGCTGGATGTAGAGGTTTCCTCTGCCACTGCGCAGTCGGATGAACCTTCAAGGTTTCCTCCCGGGGTAGCCGGCGCGTTGTCATGGTGCGAAGATGTCGTCTCTGTCGTGGGCTCGACCAGCGGGGATGATGGAGGGGACGCTCCCAAGGGGCTGGGACCCAGCTTCCTCATCTTGTACTGGTGTACTGCGTGTAGACTGCACCAGGCGCCAGGTAGGCCCACGTCTCCCGCTGTCCCGGGTATCGTGCCCACTTCAGTGTCCAGGGTGCAGAGAGATGCCGAGGATCTCGCTGCTGCTCTTCGCGCGCCCTCCTTTTCCCACAGCCTGCTACCGGGGAAAGAGTCTGGGCTCGAAGTGGCGATCGCCTCCAGCTGTTCGGCGGGCGACAGCTCTCTCCAAGCTGCGTAGAGGTCGGAGGGGCTGGCGCTAGGGGGCTCGAGGACTTGCTGGCGGCCGTCGTGTGAGAGGAGGTGCCACAATGCTATGCGCTGATGGCCCTCCCTGCGATCTTGAGGCTCGCGGGCAATGCGCACTCTCTCTGCCAGCTGGTTGGCGCGGTTCACGTGCTCCTTTGGCGATCGACTCCCAGAGCGTATGCGGCTACGGGTGCGCTCCCACATTTTATCCACCAGGTCTTTGGCAGCCTCCGGGGATTTGCGCAGAGCTCTGCGGACCTTTTGCATGGCGACCTCGAGAGGGAGGGAGTACAGATCTCTCTTCCAGTGCCACGCAGTTAGCCTCTTCTGCGGATCTGCAAGGTTGGACTGATAGTTGGGTAATGGTAGGACAACACGCGGTTGCATGGGGGCGAAGATCGCGGGGCTCTCCACGGTTGCTGCCCATAATGGGGGGTCTGTGTCGGGGAACTCGCCGCCCCCTCCGACCCTCGATCCTTGCCTGTGTGTAAGCAGGGCCGTCATCAAGAGGTAGTGACGGCTCGTCGAAAGGGGCGCTTTCTGCAAGGGGGTGGCTGGTCAGGTCATCCCTCGGCAGCGATGGGGCACCAGCTGAGCGATAGGTGCGTCGCAAGCGGGTTCCAGAGGTGAAGGCCACGCTCTAGGGATGAGGTCGATGGCCCCAAGGATCTCTGCGTCCTCGTGCGCGTCGGGGTTCCACTGGCTCTGACCGCTTCTCCAGGGCGGAGAGGGTCTGATCATCAGGGTATGACCTCACTTCCCCGAAGGGCAGGGTCGGGGACTGGTCGCCGGCCAGTCATTCATCGTCCTCAACCGGGGGAAGGCCGTCACCCTCCACAAGCTCGATACCAGCGAGGGCCGCCAGGGTCTGGTAGCTCTGCTCGTCCTCACAGGTAGCAAGTGCCAAGACCTCCTCGGAGAACTCCTCTGGGACGCCATCCACCGAGGAGATGTCCTCCTGCTGCTCGATGGCCCAGACGACGGCGGCTACGAACCCAGGGGAATTTGCCAATCGAGCAGGTGCATTGGCCCTCCACTCCTTGAGCTTGGCCTCATCCGTGCAGTTACGGACGATGTGCTCCGCGGAGCCGCAGGCGAAGCACCGGCGGACCTTCGGAACGTCAGGGCGGGAGAGACCAGGTGGTGGTGGCAATGGGGTAACTGCCGCGGCAGCGGTGGTGGTGGGCCCATTCTCCAGCATGGCGAGAGCTGGGCGGCTCGAGGAGGGGGTGCGCCTGAAGAAGGGGGTGCGAGGTGATGGGTTGGCGAAAGAAACAGTACGGGGAGGACGGTCTTGAGTGCGCCTCTGAGCCGCCTCCGTGTCAATGTCACTCTCCACCTCCTCAGCGACCTCCCGTATCTTCAACAGGGCGTTGTGGGTGCCTGGGATATCGTCAGTGACAGCCTTCCTCTCCCACTCCTCTGGCTTGGAGACATCCAGGTGGATGGCTCTCAGGCGCCGCATCACCTTGGGTGCATACTTCAACCCTCGGCGGTACGTGGAGAGCATGGACAGGTTGGACATCTCCACGCAATTGGGGACTCTGCCAGCCAGGAAGTTGACGGAGGCCATGCGGGTCTCCAATCGCGAAAAATACTCCGCCGCGGTCTCGCTCGTCGCCTGCCTCAGTGCAATGGCCTCACCGTGTGCGTTCTCCAGGTAGGCCTGTGTTAGGGAGCACACCGCCAGATCGCTGAAGAACACGTCCAGCTCCACGTAGCGCCGGTGCCAGGCCTGGTCGGACCCGAAGGTCCCCGCCGCACGCTCCAAGAATTTCTTCTCCTGGTCCTGAAGAGTGTGCTCCTTAAAGCTCCAGAGGAGGCTCGACACGCTCGCCTGGTACGCCGATACAGACGGCGTACAGCTGGGAGTGGTCAGTGCCTCGATCACGATGGCCTCTTGGAATATCTTCCGCACCATGTTGGAGTAGTGCTCCAACTGCGCCAGAAGGCCATCCTTGTCGGCCGATTTAGTGTCGGACGCGGAGCGAGGGAATCTGGTCACACCCTTGATCAGCTTCAGCACCATCTCCTTGGTTTTGTGCTCCAGGCGGACCTCGTCCGAAGATGCTCGCAGATTAGTGCCCTGCGGCAGTCGGATGATGCCTGGTACAAAGGGTGCGGCGCTGGGAGAAAGGATGGGATTC
>LGRX02031694.1:0-12280 GCA_001247695.2 Cymbomonas tetramitiformis | reverse complement strand
AGCGCGCCTGTCTGCGACTGAGCTCTCTCCCAGGTTCCATCAGCCATTCAAGGGGGCGGTGATCGCCCTGGATGCGGAAGTTGGTGAAGATGAGGTAATGCCGCCAGGTGACGGTGGTACAGTGGTGCAGGGCGCCTAGTTCTCGCTCGCCAGTGTGGTAGTTCTGCTCAGCAGCTGAGAACTGGCGGCTCTCGTATGCTATCACGCGCAGACCGAGACCATCTCCGTTGTCTTGCATCAGCACTCCCCCAAGGGCGATGCCGCTGGCGTCCGTCTGCACCACAAAAGGTGCTGTGCCGTCTGCGGCACCCTTAATGTTGGGTAAAGCGAGAACTGGTGCTGAGGTGAGGGCCTTCTTCAGTTCCTCGAAGGCCCACTGCTGCATGGGACCCCACTCCCAGGGTACGTCCGATTTGGTCAGCCGGGTGAGGGGCTGAGCGATCTCGGAGAAGCAGTGAATGAATCTGCGGTAATACCCCGCCAGGCCCAAGAATTGCCTGACGTGGGTAACCGTCTCCAGTTCTGGCCAGTCTCTCACTGCAGCCACCTTGTCGTGTTGGGGCCTACAGCCATCCGCGGAAATGCAGTGACCAAGGAACCGCAAGGATTTCTTCAACAGTTGACACTTGGATCTTTTGAGGAAGACGCCCTTCTCCCTGCACGTCAGGAGCAACTGCTTGACGTGTTCGTAGTGCTCTGCGGCGGTGTTGCTGAAAACGACCACGTCATCAATGAAGATCCGGACAAAGGGGAGATGACCCAGAGCCCGCTGCATTCGTCGCTGGTACTGAGATGGTGAGTTCTGCAGTCCCTGTGGCATGACCAACCACTCATATGACCCCATCTGGGTGGTGAAGGTGGTCTTCTCGACGTCTCCTGGAGCCATCGGGACTTGCCAGAAGCCATCCACCGCGTCGAATGAGGAGAAGAACTTCGCACCCTGCATCTCGTCGAACATCATCTGGATGTCTGGAAGGGGGTACTTGTCCTTCACTGTCTGGCGGTTAAGGAGTCGGTAATCGATCACCAGTCGCAGCTCCTTGGGGTTCCCTGGTTTGGGGACCATCCGACAGGGAGCTGCATAGGGGCTGGACGAGGGTCGGATGTAGCCCTTGGACATCAAGGTCTCGACGCGCTCTCGAAGTTGGCGGAGTTCCTCTGCTGACTTCTTGTAGATGCGCTGGCAGGGCGGCCCCTTCTTGCTCAGCTCAAGGTCCAGGTTGATGTTGGCCTCATCTTGGGGATCATGTCTGAGACCGTCAATGTTCGGTAGAGCAGTCGTCATCTCCTTCTTGTACTCTTCACCCCAGAAGTCCTGAAATTTGAGGGTCCACTCGGGGCCCACTTCTGCGTCTTCAGTATCTGCAGGGGGTTCGGCGTCTTCAGAGTCGATAGCCGTAGCTGCAAAGGCAGAAGTCGTATCACCATGGGACTTCTCGGCCATCATGAGCCAGGCGGGTTGTATCCCCGGGTCATCGTTGCCGCGCAGCTTCTGCGTCTCCGCGTACACCAGGTACTTCTTCAACTGGGCGGGGGTCAGGAACACCTCATCCACCAATCCCGCACAGGCCGTGCCCTTTGGAGACTTGTCTCCAGATGCTTTCCCAGGAGAGCAGCCTGTGATGGTGACGCGATCTCCAATCTTACCACTGCGGGACTTCCTGAGGAAAGAGACGGAACCATTCCCTTCATAACCCAGAGTGACAGGAGAGTGACTGCGCAACCACCTTCCGCCAAGGATAACATCCACCTGTATGCCCAGTGGTAGGATTCGAAGGGCAAGGGCGTTCTCTGTATAGGTGCCCGTGGTGGTGTGTGTGTTAAACTTGGCGTACGCGGTGGCGCCAGTGATCTTTACAGATTCATCTGCTAAGGTGACTCGCATCTCGGAGCCAGCTCGTGTCGTGAGGCCACATCGCTTGGCGCTCTGCTCCGAGATGAAGTTGTCAGAGGCCCCCGAGTCGATCAGCACCTTGACCGTGTGCCCTCTGAGGGTTGCATAGAACACCAGCAGCAGCGGTCCTTCTTCGTCATGTGCCGCTGCGAGAGTACCCTCAATGTCGGTCTTCCACTGAACTCCCCCATCCGTGCGTATGCTTTTGCACTTAAGGTTGGGGAGGAGGTTGTCCGAGGCCTCGCGGCATTCTTCCAAGGTTTGCCTACACGCGGCGTAGAACTCCTCATCCAGCAAGTCAACATCTTCAGTCGGGTGGCTGACGAGGTTGTCTACACTCGCCGTCAGCAGGGTACCCGCTGAGGTGCATTCGCTCGAGGTGGGGCTGACATGAGTGGTGTCGCTGGTGGTAGGGCTCACATGGGTGGTGCTGCTGGTAGTGGGGCTCACGTGAGTGGTGCCGCTGGTGGTAGGGCTTACATGAGTAGTGCCGCTTACTGCGGGGCTCACGTGGGTAGTGCCGCTTGCTGTGGGGCTCACATGGGTAGCGACACTGTTGGTGAGACTGCTATGGGTGAGGGGATCCTCGTCATGCTGAGGGCTGCTAGTGGGGAAGTTGTGGGCGAGTTGGTGGGAGCTCTGGTGATCAGTTCTCGCCTCAGGGGTCCCAGCTGCTGCCATATGCTGGGTGTAGCAGAGCGAATCGACTGAGGGCTCCTCTTCCATCACCTCGGGGTCTTCAGCGATGGGGTGGCTGTCGAGACGGGGCGGCGCTTCATCTGCTTCACGCGTTCTGACGGTGGTCATCATCTGTTGGGTGAAGCAAAGCGAGCTGGATGTAGAGGTTTCCTCCGCCACTGCGCAGTCGGATGAACCTTCAAGGTTTCCTCCCGGGGTGGCCGGCGCGTTGTCATGGTGCGAAGATGTCGTCTCTGTTGTGGGCTCGACCAGCGGGGATGATGGAGGGGACGCTCCCAAGGGGCTGGGACCCAGCTTCCTCATCTTGTACTGGTGTACTGCGTGTAGACTGCACCAAGCGCCAGGTAGGCCCACGTCTCCCGCTGTCCCGGGTATCGTGCCCACTTCAGTGTCCAGGGTGCAGAGAGATGCCGAGGATCTCGCTGCTGCTCTTCGTGCGCCCTCCTTTTCCCACAGCCTGCTACCTGGGGAAGAGTCTGGGCTCGAAGTGGCGATCGCCTCCAGCTGCTCGGCGGGCGACAGCTCTCTCCAAGCCGCGTAGAGGTCGGAGGGGCTGGCGCTAGGGGGCTCGAGGACTTGCTGGCGGCCGTCGTGTGAGAGGAGGTGCCACAATGCTATGCGCTGATGGCCCTCCCTGCGATCTTGAGGCTCGCGGGCAATGCGCACTCTCTCCGCCAGCTGGTTGGCGCGGTTCACGTGCTCCTTTGGCGATCGACTCCCAGAGCGTATGCGGCTACGGGTGCGCTCCCACATCTTATCCACCAGGTCTTTGGCAGCCTCCGGGGATTTGCGCAGAGCTCTGCGGACCTTTTGCATGGCGACCTCGAGAGGGAGGGAGTACAGATCTCTCTTCCAGTGCCACGCAGTTAGCCTCTTCTGCGGATCTGCAAGGTTGGACTGATAGTTGGGTAATGGTAGGACAACACGCGGTTGGGGGCGAAGATCGCGGGGCTCTCCACGGTTGCTGCCCATAATGGGGGGTCTGTGCCGGGGAACTCGCCGCCCCCTCCGACCCTCGATCCTTGCCTGTGTGTAAGCAGGGCCGTCATCAAGAGGTAGTGACGGCTCGTCGAAAGGGGCGCTTTCTGCAAGGGGGTGGCTGGTCAGGTCATCCCTCGACAGCGATGGGGTACCAGCTGAGCGGTAGGTGCGTCGCAAGCGGGTTCCAGAGGTGAAGGCCACGCTCTTGGGATGAGGTCGATGGCCCCAAGGGTCTCTGCGTCCTCGTGCGCGTCGGGGTTCCACTGGCTCTGACCGCTTCTCCAGGGCGGAGAGGGTCTGATCATCAGGGCATGACCTCACTTCCCCGAAGGGCAGGGTCGGGGACTGGTCGCCGGCCAGTCATTCATCGTCCTCAACCGGGGGAAGGTCGTCACCCTCCACAAGCTCGATACCAGCGAGGGCCGCCAGGGTCTGGTAGCTCTGCTCGTCCTCACAGGTAGCAAGTGCCAAGACCTCCTCGGAGAACTCCTCTCGTCCTCTGGGACGCCATCCACCGAGGAGATGTCCTCCTGCTGCTCGATGGCCCAGATGACGGCGGCTACGAACCCAGGGGAATTTGCCAATCGAGCAGGTGCATTGGCCCTCCACTCCTTGAGCTTGGTCTCATCCGTGCAGTTACGGACGATGTGCTCCGCGGAGCCGCAGGCGAAGCACCGGCGGACCTTCGGAGCGTCAGGGCGGGAGAGACCAGGTGGTGGTGGCAATGGGGTAACTGCCGCGGCAGCGGTGGTGGTGGGCCCATTCTCCAGCATGGCAAGAGCTGGGCGGCTCGAGGAGGGGGTACGCCTGAAGAAGGGGGTGCGAGGTGATGGGTTGGCGAAGGAAACAGTACGGGGAGGACGGTCTTGAGTGCGCCTCTGAGCCGCCTCCGTGTCAATGTCACTCTCCACCTCCTCAGCGACCTCCCGTATCTTCAACAGGGCGTTGTGGGTGCCTGGGATATCGTCAGTGACAGCCTTCCTCTCCCACTCCTCTGGCTTGGAGACATCCAGGTGGATGGCTCTCAGGCGCCGCATCACCTTGGGTGCATACTTCAACCCTCGGCGGTACGTGGAGAGCATGGACAAGTTGGACATCTCCACGCAATTGGGGACTCTGCCAGCCAGGAAGTTGACGGAGGCCATGCGGGTCTCCAATCGCGAAAAATACTCCGCCGCGGTCTCGCTCGTCGCCTGCCTCAGTGCAATGGCCTCACCGTGTGCGTTCTCCAGGTAGGCCTGTGTTAGGGAGCACACCGCCAGATCGCTGAAGAACACGTCCAGCTCCACGTAGCGCCGGTGCCAGGCCTGGTCAGACCCGAAGGTCCCCGCCGCACGCTCCAAGAATTTTTTCTGCTGGTCCTGATGAGTGTGCTCCTTAAAGCTCCAAAGGAGGCTCGACACGCTCGCCTGGTACGTTGATACAGACGGCGTACAGCTGGGAGTGGTCAGCGCCTCGATCACGATGGCCTCTTGGAATATCTTCCGCACCATGTTGGAGTAGTGCTCCAACTGCGTCAGGAGGCCATCCTTGTCGGCCGATTTAGTGTCGGACGCGGAGCGGGGGAACCTGGTCACACTCTTGATCAGCTTCAGCACCATCTCCTTGGTTTTGTGCTCCAGGCGGACCTCGTCCGAAGTTGCTCGCAGATTAGTGCCCTGCGGCAGTCGGATGATGCCTGGTACAAAGGGTGCGGCGCTGGGAGAAAGGATGGGATTCGCAGCGGCAGAGTGGGGGAAGCGGGCTGAAGGTGGTGGTCCAGGGGCATGTGCAGGTGGAAGCGCAGGCGTGGGATTTGTGGGGACTGCGGTTGAGGCGGGCGGTAATGCAGAGGCTGGGGGCCCAGAAGTAGGCGGTGGAGCAGGTGTTGGTGATGGAGCGGGGAGCGGAAGAGGCGTGTGGAAGGGCATAGGAGTGGGTGGTTGCGCGGCCACTACGCTCATGCTTCGGTACCAGTCGGAGTTGCTGACTTCAGACCACGCGGCGAGGCCGTCCTGGTCGAAGTGTGACATCTCCGATTCCCGCGCGGTAGCCGGTATCCATTCCCACACCGGCTGTCCCATGCTCGTTGACCGCACGTTGGCCGCAGCTGGGTCTCCCATAGCCATGTCCATGACTTCGCGGTCGACCATAAGCACGAGGGTTAGTGAGTGGTAGGGGTGCGTGATGCAGGCGGCCTTCCATGCGTGCGTAGGCAGTCAGTGGCGCTCCCAGCAGATGCATAATCCTGAAGAGGATGGAGTCGCCCTGCACCCCAGCCCTGCGGCGTTCATCCCATGGTAGGGAGACGGTTGCCGCGCCTCGCACCCCTGCTGACTGGTGTACCCACAACGACCCACCGTCATGGGTGATGAAAAGAGCCCGAACCTCTGGGTACTGAGGGTAGGAGGGTTCTGGCCCTTGGGCGGGGTCACCAAGGGGGTCTGGAGGTGGGTCACTAGGGGGGCCTGGAGGCGAGTCCCTTGAACTGGGGTCTCTGTGCTCCGAGTCAGGGTTGCCCCCGCCGTGCACTACCGTCTCCACCGACTGCCGCCGGCGAGTCACCATCATGTTGAGAGGATTTGGCCGACCCTGAGTGGGAGGTTCGGCGGGGGCAGTTTCAGCGACAATCTGAGATGCTGGGGGGGTTACGCTGTCAGCGGCGTCCGCCTCGAGTGAATGATCCGCCGTCAGGGGCCCCTGCGCGCTGCTCTGAGGGTCGCCTGGTGGAGAGGCTCCTGCAGATGTCGTCGCGCCGGGCGGGGCGAGTCCCCTCGAGAGTACCGCGGAGATGTCCAGGGCCTGTACTGCCGCCAGAACTTCCCTGCGAATGTGCTCGCTCCGGCTGCTTGCGTCCGAGTCAGATCCGGACCTGTGGGCGGCCCTCCGCCTGCGCTCAGCCCGCGCCTGCGTGCTCCGGCTGCCTCTGGACCCCGTGCTGGTGCGGCTGACGTCCATCCGGAGTCGGGGTCGGAGTGATCAGGTGCATGGCTCAGACCTGGAAGGTGCCTGCCGTGCGTCGCGGGGCCCGAGGATACTCTTCGGAAACGTCGACGCCGGCGGGTCTCTGAGGCTGCTGCCACCGCGGGGAGGTGGCGTACCAAGAGCTGGGTCCCGCCCGAGACGCTCTGCTGAGCTCCGCTGTCAGGGGGTACCTGCAGAGGGTCTGGCAGGGCTGCGGCGCTGATGCTGATGAAGTGCTGCAGCGATGAGAGATCCGCACCAGAGTCATGAAGCGCCGAGGTAGATGGTACCAGCTGATGGAGCTGCTGTGGTTGTTGTTGCGGCTGCGGCTGCGGCTGCTGCTGTTGCTGCTGCTGGAACTGCTGCTGCTGGAACTGCTGCTGCTGTAGCTGCTGCTGCACTGGCTCCAGCGGCTGTTGCTGCTGTGGCCACTGTTGCTGGTACGCCTGCCACTGCTGCTGCTGTTGCAGTTGCTGTTGATATGGCGTGGGGTACGAACCCATGGGGTGATGGGTCCCCAATGTAAATGGTACTGGGGACACTCCCCCAGCAATGGGCGCTGTCTGGGGAAATACCCAGCTGGAGCCATTCCACACAGCTTGCGTGGGAGTGCCATCGGGTAGGGTATATGGGCGTGGTACAACGGTGTAGGGCATGGTGGTGCCCGGGAGAGGGAAGGGGAAAGTGGAAGCGAATGCGGTGGGGGATGGAAAGGTGAAGGGTGAAAATAATGGGGGGCGTAGCGACTCTGAACTGGCTCCCATGTTGGAAAGCGGCTCTGAGGTGTGTTGCGACATGCTGGCTGTAGAGCTGATTAAATCGAGAGCTGGGTGTGGCAAAAGCCACAGGTGAGCAGAGGGTGGAGTCTGCTCGCCTTTTATCTAGTCTTCGATGTCGATAGTCTCCCCCCTCTCCTGGGGGCGAAGGAGGAGGAGAAGGAGCGGGGCTTCCGGGTGGAGATGGGGGAACGCCGTCGATCACGTGTATTAGGAATGCACCAGGGAGCGCGGGAAAGACTGCTAGATCTTGAGTGTGCGGGTAGTGGAAGTGGTAGTTCCCCTGGTGATGCCACACGTAGTCGTGGTGCGCTGGTGGGATAGCCAGTGTGACTCTGTCCAGGCGTTCAGTCGTTGTTCTCCTCTTCGTCGTCAGAGGAAGAAGGGGAAGGAGGGCCGCTCTGCCAGAAAGCGCCTGCTGGTGGGTAGGTAGGATCCGGAGGGAATACCCACTTAATAGGTCCTTGCTTCCACCACGCTCTTCTGTATTCTGGTGGAGGAACTGCCATACACCAGCGAACTCAAAATTTTGCCAGGGCTCCGCGACACGATTTTTGAGTGCCTAGGTGCGCGGGCAAGAGTCAAGCAGCTGCGAAAGGAGGTGTGTCAGGTCCAATACAAGGGTCCAGTAAGGTTCCAGACGATATTTGTGCACCGTAGGTCCCAAAATGCTCCAGTCAGCGTACTGCTGGAGGATACCAGAAGGTGCTAGAGAACTGCCAGAAACGTCCAGAGGTTGCTGAAAGCGCTGTTTGGAGGGGCTTTCCCCACTGCTGATGGCCGTGAGGGCGGTATCAGGGGTTTCTAGGCTGTTCTATGGGGTCTAAGGAAGGGGTTTTTGGTGGTGGGGGCTACTGGGAGAGGTTTTTGGGGTAGGCTGGAAACTGGCTAAAACGGCTATTTTGGGCTGTTTTTGGCTGTTTTTCGCCTTTTTAAGGCTCTGGGAGGTGGGCTATGAGGTTTTTCTGGCTACTATAAACCGGGGAAACCCTTTAGGGTGCTCTCTGACGGTTGTTTGTAGCCTGGGGCAGACTTGGAACTTAAGATCGGAAAACCAATCTTGACCAACGAGAGCCTGGTTGGGCCCCCAGTGTTAAGGGGACGTTATGTTGATATTTGGTAACTTTTGGGAGCAGTATACGGGTTCCTTCTTTGAAAAAAAATGGTATTTCTGACGCAAAAGTTGCGCAAAGTTTCCCAAAAGTACGGCTCTCCCCCTTCAGTATAACGGAAGTTACAGTGTGGCCGTGGCTGAACGCGCGGAGGTGTTCAGATAACGCTTATTGATACCAATTGTGCCTGGGGCACTACGACAGATGCTCGGAAATATGTTTTTGATTGAACGTGCAAAGGTACACAATTCGGATTTTATAATATACTGAATCAGGGCCAGATTGAGGTACAAACGATAATTCGGTTCCGAGTTCCGAAGGCTAAACACTTCTCAAGTGCTCCACTTATTCACTCGTCACTCAGGTTGCAGGGTCAACCACTCGACAGCCGATGTCACACTTCGGCTCAACGTTCAATTCCCGATCCGATCTCATTTCTAATTCCGATTCGTCATTCTCGATTCAGATGCTATGTCGACAGACTGACACGATGACTGCCCCACAGTACTGTCATACTACTGTACTGTCATACTGTCATACTGTCATAGCGTCATACTGTCATACTGTCATAGCCTTACATCTATCCGATATTCGATTTCATTGTCTTTTCAACCCCGATGCGAATCTGACCATTCTTCGAGGGTCTGACTGAGTGCCACGATGACACCCCCCACAGTACTGTCATACTACTATAGTGTCATAGTGTCATACTGTCATCTGTCATACTGTCATACCCCGGACATCTGGTATTCATTCTCATCGTGATTTCAAGCCCAATTTCACTGTCATCGTGCCAATCCCAGATTACCCCCGATGACACACATACGGACGCATAGGCATATCGGCTCACGCTGTGCCTCCGGGCACAGCCATCTCGCCCGGAGCGTCGGCCACACAGGCCTTAGCAGCGACCCTCACGTGGGCGTTGCGCTCCGCGCTTGTCGCCGGGGCACGCGTGTGCGGTGTGGCACTCCCAGGCCCGCTCATCTCCTCTCCGAAGAGCCTCGATGGCGCCCGGTCGCCGTGCTCACGTTGCGCGCCACCCCTAGGCACCATGAGTATGGCGTGCCTAGTGGGGCAGCTGCGCGTCACGCGGCCCGAGACAGCGGCCATCTATCCGGCTGCCTCGTGGCGGTGCGCTCGGCGCGCTCGCGGTGGTCATCGTGTGCCACCCGCGGCGCGCTCTCTTCCCCCCCCCAAAGAAAAGCGGTCCACGCCTGGACGCTTTCTCCTGGCGCCGTGGGGAAGGGCGCGGGCGAGCACCTCTCGTGCTCACCCGGTAGCGACACGAGCACAAGGGCGGCGCCCCTTGTCTGCGTGTGGCGAAGCGTCCCATCGCTGGGCGCCATCTCGCCCGGAGCGTCGGCCACACAGGCCTTAGCAGCGACCCTCACGTGGGTGTTGCGCTCCGCGCTTGTCGCCGGGGCACGCGTGTGCGGTGTGGCGCTCCCAGGCCCGCTCATCTCCTCTCCGAAGAGCCTCGATGGCGCCCGGTCGCCGTGCACACGCTGCGCGCCACCCCTAGGCACCATGAGTATGGCGTGCCTGGTGGGCCAGCTGCGCGTCACGCGACCCAAGACAGCGGCCATCTATCCGGCTGCCTCGTGGCGGTGCGCTCGGCGCGCTCGCGGTGTCATCAAGCATTCTCAAAAACTGAAAGTGAACCTAACGTACAGCATAATCAGCAAAATCTGAAATCGAGCATTCCAAAACTAAAATCTGAAATCTAACGTGGAGCGAAATGAGCAAAATGAAAATTGGAAAATCGAACGTAGAGCAAAAATAACATACGCAAGATCCGAAAATCAAGCAATCCAAAAACTGAAATCTGAAATCTAACGTAGAGTAAAATCAGCCAAAACGATTGAAATTTGGAAAATCTAACGCAGAGCAAAATGAGCAAAAATGAAAATTGGGAAAAAATACAAAATCTAACGTAGAGCAAAATAACACATGTAAAATCTGAAATCAAGCATTCCAAAAACTGAAATCGAAATCTAACATAGAGCAAAATCGCCAAATTGAAATTTGGAAAATCTAACGTAGAGCAAAATGACAATTGGAAAATCTGAAATCAAGCATTCCAAAACTAAAATCTGAAATCCACCGTAGAGCAAAATTAGCCAAAATTGAAAATCGGAAATCTAACGTGGAGCAAAATGACAATATTATAGTTCTGAAAGTGGTTTGTAAAATCTGAAATCAAGCATTCCAAAAACTGAAACCTGAAATATAACGTAGAGCAAAATCAGCCAAATTTGAAAATTGGAAAATCCAGCGTAGAGCAAAATGACAAATGTAAAAAATCTGAAATCAAGCATTCCAAAAACTGAAATCAGAAAACTAACTTAGAGCAAAATTAGCCGAGATTGAAAACATTGGAAATCCGACGTAGAGCAAAATGACAGATGTAAAATTGCAGTTTCGTATTTTTTCTTCAGTTATAAACCCAATTTCAGCAAATGCAACACTCTTGATTATTGCTAATTAATTACAAATGAAACCGACTCCGGCCCTTGTGGTCACGACAGGGAGTGTATTCGCACGAGAAAACAAAATGTCGAGGAATTCAGAAAGTTGTGCACAGTGCAGACATCATCGCAGTTGTTAGTACATGACGAGATAGGCATCGTGGCCTGCTCGCACACAATAAATTGATGTATACATTCAAGGGAAATACATATAGCGAAGATTTTTTTGCTGATAATCAAAGTGCTGAAATCTGTATAGGCAGCCCTGACCGGGAGTCCCGGTGCAGGCCCCTGTGACAGACTCCTAGGCCAACACTGGACTGCTGACTGATCTATAGGTTCGTGCTGTGACACACGTTGTGTCACAGGTAGGCTAGACTCCGAAACCGTCCGAGACCGTTCCGGGTATATCTAGCTTAGTAGGGTTTATTTATCTTATGAGAGTTTATCCACACAGTTCGGGAGTTTCTGATATCTGGTGAACTAGGATATTCCAGTAGGTCGTGGCCCCATCCACGCTTTTATTCCACTTGCTGATTTGGTCATGATTTGCTAAACGGCCGCTTGGAGAGGTGGTGCGCACGGGCGCGTTTGGGTGCGACTAGGAATTATGGTATGAGTTGGTTGCGGTAAGCGACTGGGAGTGGCGGCCATGGGGACCGCGCCTCGTCACGGACTATAGTCCTAGCAATGTTCAGATTCAGTTTTGCACCGGCACTGGCCCTGCTGGTTACTGTTCTTTGGGCTGGTGTTCGCGACACCTTCGACTTCGACGACATCTTCGAGTGCCCCTTGCCGCTTCGCTCTCTTCGCTCCTCTCCGCTGCTGCGCATTACCATTTTCCCGCTACAACACTCAACCGCGCGAATGCGTACCACCTCCCCTCTGGCTTTTCAGAGTATGGGTACGTATGCTTACACGAGCGAAGGAGTCCCTTGAGAGGGGCAGTGACATCGATGCCTCGATAAGGCTGTTGGACAGGGTTCGAAACAGTCCGACGGTGCGTACGCCAACTGTTCCGACCCCCATTCCGGCTTCCAACGAGGATGCGGACGTGGCGACCAGGAGGTACCTGCAGGAGCAGTGCAAGCTGGTCGACGACGTCTACAAGGCTCGTCTTCACCAGCAATGGGCCAAGGGTGTCCGCGAGGATGTCCTTGGTGACAAGAAGCACCACTTCCGCGGTACGGACGACGCTGGCCTCCTTTCCGATCTGGTGGTGCAGCTACGTACGGAGTTTCAGTCGGTTGGGCTGGAGCTGGCCTCCTTTGACCTCGACGACCCCCTAGCTCGTGTGGTGGGCAGGGTGAACGGCTTGTTGTACGACGTTCTGGCTCTGGTCATCGAGAAGCACAGCAACGCTTTCGTCTGGCTGACTGGTACCGACGCTTCGTCTGACCGAGA
>LGRX02031693.1:0-14364 GCA_001247695.2 Cymbomonas tetramitiformis | reverse complement strand
GCGGCCACAGAGGCAGCCGACGCTTATCACCACGGACTTCAGGGTGTTGGACAGACACGCGTCATCGTGGACCAGTTCCTGTTCTTCTAGTGAGGCGGCCGACGTTGACCACCGTGCACTGGCAGATAGGCGCACACAGTTCGTGGAGCGTAGTGACCGTGAGGCAGGCGCACACACACACAGACAGGAGTTGGACTGTGAGCCCTGGACTTTGGTTTGAGAGGATTTTGACGGACACATGGAGTGCAGTGGCCACGAGCACTCGCACACAGAGGTTGGGCCGATAAGCCCAGGATCACATCGTATCACGCATGGGGAGGCGGCACGGCACACTGTTGGCGCGCACCGTGGAGGTAGCACAGCGCATGGCTGGCGCACACTTGGGGATGATTACACAACACTACAGACTCGTGAAGCTGGGAGTTCGCGCAACGGCCACACAGTACACACCACTGGTGGGCACGCACGGTGCGAGGAGCACTAGCTCACGCAGGCGCACGCGTAGAGCACCATGGTTCAGACGCAGTGTTTCGTGTTTGCACCAGAGCTGGAGGGGCAGTGCGTTGCCGTCATCACTGTTGACTTGGAGGCCATTGTTGCAGAGCTGGAGGGACTCTCGTTTTCATCATTTGCACCAGAGCTGGAGGGGCACTGCGTTGCCGTCATCACTGTTGACTCGGAGGCCATTGTCGCAGAGCTGGAGGGACTCTCGTGTTCATCATTATCACGAAGATCTCAGGCACGACGCCTCCACCACGGAGTTGGGAGCAGCTCACCTTCATCATTGACACAGAGGCACGACGCCTCCACCATAAAGCTGGGACAGCTGATCTTCATCATTGACTCAAAGGCACTACGCCTCCATCGCAGAGTTGGGAGCGGCTCACCTTCATCACGACGTTCATCGAGGAGGACTTGGAGGTGGGGTACGCCATCACCATACACTGGGATGCGGCACAGCACACTGTCGGTGCACACCTTGGAGGTGGCGCAACGCATTGGTGGCATACACAGCTACAGCACACCTCGGTCAGTGTAGAGCTGGAGGGACGACACGCCGTTGATGAGGCACTGGGGGTGGTGGGTACACAGAGTAGTGGACTTTTACATCACGCTTGCACACCGTGAGTTGCTGGCAGGCGCACACTATGTATTGGTGAGCCGGTCGCATCAGACACCCACACGCTTGACGCGGATGCGTCATACAGGTTTGGTGGATATATTGACATGGAGTGTACAACGTCACACCAGACACCACACTCAGAGGAGGAGCGGTTGCAGCAGGGCTGATGGACACGCTTGACAGAGGGTGCACTCGGTGAGACGCCGGAGCACACACATATTGGAGGCGCAGAGCATGGAGAGTGCGATACATCACCACAGACTTGGAGCTGCAGCAGCGGCTGCCACCACATTGGCGAACACATGACGGTTGGCGGGTTGAGCTGCAGTACACAGCTACCGGGGGACACGCGGGCATTGGAGCAGACACTTGGAGATGTGCCTGCACACACTTGGCGGCTGGCGAGTCGAGACACACGCAACACTGGGTGACACACTGTTGACACCACTGGGGCACACTGTGACGGTGAGCGCACGATGCGGACAGTTGGCGCATACACCAGGGTGGTGGGCGTAAGTCATACATGACACACCACGCCTACAGGAGCATGACACGTCACGCCCAGAGGCACATCTAGTGCACAGACACAACAGATGGGTGGGATCATTCAGTGGGCCAGCTCAGTTACGCACACGGCAGATATTACAGAGGAGTCACGGGTGGCAGAGCGTTTTGTGGCTCAGACAGCATACATCGTGTAGAGGAGGAGCCGCTGGCTTATCAGACCACCTGGCAGAGCGAGCACTTTGAGAGGAGCACCCGTAGCTGTGTGGCGTCTGGCATCACCGACGAGCACTTTGAGAGGAGCACCCTTAGCTGTGTGACGTCTGGGCATCACCGACGAGCACTTTGAGAGGAGCACCCGTAGCGTTGTGGCGTCTGGGCATCACCGACGAGCACTTGCATCAGTGTGACGTCGGACATCATTGACGAGCACTTGAGGCGGGGGCAGCAGCTGCACATCACCTTCGCAGACTTGGGGGGGAAGCACCAGTAGCGCGTCACCTTCGTAGACCTCAGAGGGGCGGTGGCAGTACGTCACTTCCGCTGACATGAGGTGGCAGTAGCCTTCACGCGCACACACAGTACACGCAGGCGCCGGAGCACACGCCGTCGAGGAGGACTCGCAGGAACAGTGCAGCGCTGGAGGGACAGTCGTGTACGCCACCACTACTACAGGGTTGGAGGGATGACACGCCCTCATCGCGGGCTCGGAGGTAGCTCGCCACCGTCGCACACCTGAGGTTGGGGACGCGCTCGCCATTATGGCAGGCCTAGAGGCCACGCATTATCATTGCAGCCGTGGGAGAGAGGCGGAGCACTCTGGGGTTGTTGCGTCATCATCATGGGCTTGGAGCTTGCACACCACTATCACTGAGCTGGAGGACAGCTCATCACTATCATCAACATATACTGGGGGACACATCAGCAGAAGATGGTTGGCGAGCCTTGAGAACACGCACCTGCGCCGCCGTATGACAGATGTACGTATTGGTGGTTGAGCACGGACTGGTGGCATCACGATGCCTATCAGAGCGCACTGCACAGATAGCGGGCGCACACATGTGAGGTCTGGTGTGTTGAGCTACAGTACGCAGGATGCATATACTGGGGGACACATCAGCAGAAGATGGTTGGCGAGCCTTGAGAACACGCACTTGCGCCGCCGTATGACAGATGTACGTATTGGTGGTTGAGCACGGACTGGTGGCATCACGATGCCCATCAGAGCGCACTGCACAGATAGCGGGCGCACACATGTGAGGTCTGGTGTGTTGAGCTACAGTACGCAGGATGCATATACTGGGGGACACATCAGCAGAAGATGGTTGGCGAGCCTTGAGAACACGCACTTGCGCCGCCGTATGACAGATGTACGTATTGGTGGTTGAGCACGGACTGGTGGCATCACGATGCCCATCAGAGCGCACTGCACAGATAGCGGGCGCACACATGTGAGGTCTGGTGTGTTGAGCTACAGTACGCAGGATGCATATACTGGGGGACACATCAGCAGAAGACGGTTGGCGAGCCTTGGAAACACGCACTTGCGCCGCCGTATGACAGATGTACGTATTGGTGGTTGAGCACGGACTGGTGGCATCACGATGCCCATCAGAGCGCACTGCACAGATAGCGGGCGCACACATCAGCAGAAGGAGGTTGGCAAGCCTCGAGAACACAGGGAATTATGATGGCTACGCTGGGATCCAGGGCGTTTGATTCATGCTTTGAGCGCAGATACTGGGTACAGTCGTTCGTAGCGTTGGGACTATCTCAGATGAGAAGTCACAGGCCATGGGCTGCAGCGCAGGCGAGTCGCACAAGTCCGATGCGGATTGTGTGGCAAAATGCCAGTTTGAAGATGGTTGGCGAGCCTCGAGAACACGCACTTATGAATATAACAAGTCCGAGCAGGCGAGTCGCACAGGTCCGATGGATTGTGTGGCAGAATGCCAGTTTGATGATGGTTGGCGAGCCTTGAGAACACGTATGGCAGTGACGGACAGCTTGGCCCAAGTGGAGAGCTGGCGGTTACTCAGCGCACTGCACAGATAGCTGTGTGGTTGGCGAGCCTTGAGAACACGCACTTTGGCATCCACGGTACAGGTGTGCTGCTGTACCGGGGGGCTACTTTGTTATGACAGAAGACGTATAGCTCGGAGAGCTGGTGGATACAGCATCTGCTGCAGTGAGCACAACACACGATGTGGACTTCATATGGTCAGATCACCACCGTTGCACAGGCTTGGGGGAGAGCTGGTACATGCTTACATCTGGGACTTGGTCGTGAGCTGGGGCTTCACATTGTTTGAGCCTATCTTATCGGGCGACCATGTCTACGAGCGGGATCACATCGAGGAGATATTTTCATCATTATGCCTTGCTGGCCTTCGCGTACAGCTTGTTCACAGCACGACAGGAGGGATGTTAGATGAAAATACACCCACGAGACGATTTATTGAGACATTTGAGGACAGCGATGAATGTCATGCCGAGCACGCACACATATATACTACGTTGTATCATACCGCAGAGCATCGATATGTCATCTGATGGTTTATTTGGTGACTGAGGAGTTACAGCATCTCTTGGCAGTAATTTGAGTGTTTGTCCCACCATGTGCACGCGTTTGCGACAGCTGTAACAAACCCCGGCTTTTCATGGTACCGCGCCGGGTTTGTCCAGCTGGTGACACATTGTGACACAGGTGTGACGTACGCATGACAGATCATCGTATGTGGCACTGGCGATGCAGACTGCTGATGACAGTTTATGGCTGGTTTCAGATGTGACACAGAATGCAGAGTACAGCCGATGGTGCATGTGGCAGATGTTTGGATGACGACTGACGACGTGGGCACGATCGTAGGAGGCGGTGAGATAATGTGACACAGGTGGTGGTCGCGCAGAGGTGAGAGCGCGACGCGCGGACAGGAGACTGATAGTTTGGAGGTCACGAGACAGATCTGTGGAGATGATATCAGAGAGTCTGAACGGAGAGCTTTCCAGTAGCTCTTTTCCAATTTCCCACTCACCGGATTCGTGGGCAAACGCGCAGCGTATATATATAGAGAAGCAGTTTTACTCACTTGAGAGTGGGGACCCGGACGCCTGAGTCTGGGTCCCCCACTGTGGCAGGTTGACTCGCGTTGCGGATGCGCGTTGCTCTTTGTGTATGAATGAAGGCTGGATTAGCGCCTAAGACAGTTGTGGACACTTCTTGGTTCCGTAATTAGCTTATATGTTATTATGGACACAGTGAGACCGTATATTGGAGGCTGAATGCCCAACTTTGCGTCAATTAAGAGTGGTTTCTTTTGTAAGACTTGCTTTCTTGTTGTGGACTGTGTTGTGGCTGCTTCCGAATGCGCGCGCGGAATACGCACGCTAGCATACTATGAATATTGCAAGTTGTACACGCATTCGCGTTCACTCAGCAAATAGATATCTTCGTCTCGGAATTCGTACTTATTTTATGTTAGATGAAAATGCACCCACGAGACGACTTATTGAGACATTTGAGGACAGCGATGAATGTCATGCCGAGCACGCACACATATATACTACGTTGTATCATACCGCAGAGCATCGATATGTCATCTGATGGTTTATTTGGTGACTGAGGAGTTACAGCATATCTTGGCAGTAATTTGAGTGTTTGTCCCACCATGTGCACGCGTTTGCGACAAAGGATTGCATGCTGCTTAATGAGGCGATAGGCACTTGACAACTGCCTATGGAATTCACACTTCCTTGAGGGGGGAAGAAGGTGGAACCATGTATATACTTCACCTCATTATATCAATGTACAAAAATAATACATGTACAATAGATATATATATATCTCACACACACACGTCCATTTTGAAGGTTTTGTTGGTGTAGTGTTTTATTTTAGATGGCAGAAGAATCAGCAGCTATATATGGACAGAGTACTCACATTTTGGTAGATCCAGGAGCTACATCGTCATTTATTGACAGACAGTTCGCTTCGCAGCTTGGTATATCACCAACAGACTCATCATCATTCTCAGTTGGGTTGGCTGGAGGAAGCCAATTACCCTGTACATCCTATCTTCCCAATGCTACATTCACGCTGGGTAAGTATAAGGATACAAAAGATTTCTATATTATTAATATGAAACCCTTCACAGTCATCCTGGGACAGGATTGGTTGGAGAGAAGGAACCCACACATTGACTTTCAGTCCAAGAACATGACGATCACCAAAAAACACTCATCGGGTTCCAGTGTTCGTACAGTTCTATCCAGAGTTGAACAGACTCCAGATTCAGATGACCTTCCTGAAATGGAATTGGTCAGTGCCACCACTATGAGGAAGCACCTGCGACGTATACGATCCAGTGGGTCTGCTGAAGAAGCCGTAGCGTATCTCTTCTTTCTCTCAGAAATCGATGGTGAGTTGGTCATGGCAGCTGCAGACACATACACTACCATGGAAGACCCAGAGGTCACAGCAGAACGTGATCGTATCAGAGAAGACTTTCAGATATTTTCCAGGAGGATCTTCCAGCTGGCCATAGGCCAGAACGGTTTGAAGGTGGATATCATCGCATCAACATTGAACCTGGGCATAAGCCACCATCACAGCCAGTTCGTACTATTCCAGTGCCTATGATGGAGGAGCTCAAACGACAGATCATCAAATATGTCGAGTTGGGTATCTGCTGGAATGGTCACACCGCTTACTTCGTGACTCTTCCTATAGTAGTGTGTATGACTGTCACCCGAACCTGAACCCTAACTGTTTATGCCCATATAACGGGCTAACTTATCAGCTTTAACACATTCTGAGAAAACGATCACTGAGTGGAATATATCCCGGGTCTTAGGGGTATATCCAATAGGTTTGGCCCCACGCACTCTTTTTTTAGACACTGCGAAGTTTGGCCATGTCTGGCTAAACAACGACGGTTGAGATGGAGTAAGGGGCTCCTCTAGAGGCGCGGCGGAGCGGTATGGCCTAGTTGAGTGACTGGTTGATTGGATTTGCGGGAAGCTCGTGCACGTGGCCGCTTATTTTTCCTTGCTACGCGTTGGTACACGTTGGGATTTTTGGTCGGATCCGACACCACGTTCCTTGGCCGCGTTATTCAATCCACATGCACGTTTGGAGAACTTTGTGCGCCGCAGCTTTCCCTTGATTCCTCGACGACCGCATTTCGACTCTTGGCCGCCCCTCCTTCCGCACCTCGCCCCACTTACCCTCGCTTCATCTCTGCAGTCTTCTACACCATGGTTGCGACTAGATTGACCTCGAGTATGGCGTCTCGCCGACGCTCCTTAGCTACAATTTTCGACTCCGCTGCTGCCCGTAATTCCGTCACGCCGGCTACGCCGGCGCCTACTGGTGTTCCGGCTGCGAACTCCGCCCAGGCTGTTTTCTTGGCGGGTGTTCGCTCGCTCACCCGTGAGCGCTTCGACGAGAGCGTGGCGAAGCACGTGATCCGGAAATGTTTCCGTGAGAAGCATGACCGATTCACGGGAACGGAATCCAATGCGCAGGTGCTTCTCTCCAAGTTGGTGCCTGCTCTCCAGGAGGCATTCGAGGCGGAGGACGCCTTATTTGCACCTCTTTTCGACTTGGAGGACTCCACGTTGGCCGTCCGTCCCGAGGCCAACAAGCTTCTTTTTTCAACGCTCGAGCTCATCGTGTGTCCCGCCTCTCCGGCGGGTGACTGGCTCGAGGCGTCCGCGACGTTGCACCCGCTGGACGGCAAGCGAGCCCTTCTGGTGGTCCTGGAGCTCGCACGGCGGCTGCTGGACTCCGGTGCACCCTTTCAGGGGACATCGGACCTCCTTGGCGTCCGCTTCAAGGCCTACACCGACCCGTCCGAGTCCATCGCGGACTTCAACGCGGCCTTGCGGTCCGCCAAGAGGCGCAACACCCTCGACGATGACGAGGTGAAGGAGCTGTTCCTCGCGGCGCTGGATCCTGGGTTCTACGCGCCGGTGGTGTCGAGGCTCTTCACGCACCAGCAGCGGGCGGCCGTGGACCTCCTCACCATGCAACAATGGGTTCTCGAGTGCTACGCCCGACACGTCACAGCTGGTACGCACATTGCCGCGTACACTCTGTCTGCGGCGGCCGTGACCGCTGACGGTGACGCCTCGCAGCTGTCCGACCTCACGGCCATCATCCTCGACGTGAAGCGGCAGCTGAAGGTCCTCACGGACAAGGTCAACGGGCGGGGATTTACCCCGCGAGCGGACAAGCACAGGATCGGCAATGGTATAGGCGGCTCCGGTGTTCGTTTTGCAGCAGGTGACCTCCCGACGGGGGGAAACTGGTCGCAGTCGCAGGCGAGGAAGCGCGTTGCCGAAAGGCAGCGGCGACTTCATTCCATTTTGCCAAAATTCGACGTGCAAGAAGGACGAGGCGCGTCACTGGCACCGCGACTGCCCGAACGGCGGCAAGCACGGCGCTGGGGGAAGCTTCCACAGCTTCTCCCTCGGTCCGAAGATATTTGCGAGATAGGCTGCTCCCAAACCGACGCGTGCGCCGCGTTTAGCGTTACTGAGCTGCACTGCACGTTATATTTTGCCTCCCTCTCACACCCGTGCACGACGTATTTGACGCTATCACGCGTCCACAAAAACACGTGTCCACCGGGTAGCATCGCGTTTCCCACGCCCTTCTGCACGCATCGCGAGTGCGTCAGCCCGATGCACACCGTTTTGGGAAGCAGGCTGCGCTCCCCGACATTCGACGTCGAGTACCACCGCGAGTTCACCCCGAATATTTCGGCGTACGAGTACAGCGAAGGGTCGTAATTGGCTGCGTAATATATCGGGGCGTAGAGGTACGGCGTGAAAGCGGTCAAGGCGTTGCTGAACGCCACCTGCGCCCACACATTTGCCGGTATATAAGAACGCCGAGGGCTAAAAAGCAGTCACTTTTGTGCTGCATCAAGGCGCGACAATGTCGGACGCTTTGAAAAATGTAACTTTGGGCAGTACGGCCTGGCCGTGCTCGACGCCTACGAAAATCGTATGGAGTACACCTGTCGCGAGCTGCACCGACCTGGGTTTACGATCCGTGTCGGCGCACACGCACTCGGACGGATAGATGTTCTGCGGGTTGTGTTGCATTCGATACCCGCGCAGCACGCTGCCGTAGGCGTCTCTGCAGACCGTCGCGGAGGTCATCGGCGGGTTGGATGGCGCATCGGGCGGTGGACCTGGCGGTTCCGACAGCGGGGGCGGGGAGGTTGGCGCGCCGACCAGCGTCCTCGGCATGCAGCGACGGACCTTGTGCAATGGCGTGGGCGACACGAACTCGTGAGGGTCGCACGAACAAAGCGGCTGATGCATCGCGCCGTACGTGCCACCGATGGTTTCGTACGCCCGCCAGTCCGGCTGGGGCTTTTCGGTGACGTTGTACCCGGCGAACACCTGCTCCGTGTATAAAAATTAGTAAATAAACGAATACATAAATCAGACGACCCTTTTTGGTTGTGTGGCTTTTTACTATTTGGGGAGCCTAACCGCGTACAATTCTAGGTCGATGGTTTGTACAATCGGTGTCGCGCACACGATTTTCAGGTGCACGTCGATGTCGTGTTCTTTATTCACTCATTTAAACTGTTATTACTAAATAATAGCCACGTGCTTTAGAAGTCTGATCCGGTATACGTGCTAGTATGAATACACACGATGCGTACAACTCGCATAGACACAAATGTCGATTATCAACCAAGAAGTTTTAGAAGTGGTCGCGTCACAATATGGGTATCGTTGAACGGCCTTTTTGCGCGGCGCACCGACCCACCGTCTCGTAGTCTAATTGTCCGCTGGCGACACAGGCGGGCACGTTGTACGACACCTCTGTGGTGACGTACGGTGACGGCTGCGGGATGAAAATGTGCTCGTAAGCGCTCAGGTCGTCCTGGCTCTGGCCCAGCGTGCGCACGGGCATCTGGGCCTCCCCGGAAAGGTAGTCCACCGATCCAAGCATCGGGCGTCCGTTGACGGCGTGAGCCCCGGGCACGTCCGCGATGAGGGTTCCGTTCGCCAGGTCGATGCCCGTGTCGATGCCCGTGTCGAGTGCGTAGGACTGCAGGGCGTACCCGCCGACCCGCCCGCGGTACACCGTCGTCGTCGCTCGCGTAACCAACGAGTTCGTCGCGTCCACAAAGTCCGGGTCGCGCCCGTTGATGAAGCTGAGAAGGGCGATCCCGTCGCCGTCCAACGTGGGCACCCTGGTGGAGTGCAAAAACTCAGGTATCCATGGGTTCACGTCGTAACCACCGTCCGTGCGGTTGCGTAGGTGGCCCGCCAGCATCTGCAGGGACGAGCCGTCGTTGCTGTCGCGGTCCAAACGGGCCCTCGCCGCGCCCTCGTTTATTTTGGCAGAACGGTCGGTACCCACGCCCGTCAAGCGTAAACTGTTCGGGCCTACGTATAAATGCGAATCGTAAATCGTGTTCTGGGTTCTGCGCATGATATTCATCCGCACGCGAACACTGTTTGCCACGGGCAGCGTTCGGTTGTGGTGATCCGGGTCCGTCCTGAGCACCGTCATCACGATGGCGTCGTCCGCGTCCGGTTCCGTTTCGTCTCCCGTCCAGCCACCCGCGAAGTCACCGGTCGGCAAACACGGGGTCGCACCGGCGCCGTCCGATGTGCGTTTGGCGCTATGGCATTCACGGACTTCCACTATGCTCGCTTGAGTATTTAGCTAGCTCCTGCTTTCGAAAAGGGAGATCCGAACCTTTCAAAACCATTCTGCGGGACAGTGATATTTGCCTCTTGTGGCCTAGTATTAAATGTGATATATACATACATATGCTTCGAATCCACATGAGAGCTTTGTCACTAGCAGTTTGTAAGAGTCTGGTTCGGATCCCCAGAGTGCCGGCACGCCACTCTGATGTATGTGCGAAGCCGTGCCGGGGTGTTTGCTTTATCTGTGAATTGCCCCCTGTGTTGCTCGTTTGCCTTTCTGCTTTCCTTGCTTCCATTTGAGCCTGAATCCACAGTCTGCGAGTGCAAGTTAGACCCGCGCCCGTTTTGCGAATCTACGAGCCGGCGCGGCAGAAGCGCGTTGCCGCCTGACATGTTTTACGTAGCACAGCAATAGACACGCATATCGCTGTTCCGCAACGGTGGAGATCCGCAGCTGTCCGAAAACGTTCGCGAATTCAGGACACGCTCGTGGATTCCCACAGAGGGGCATTTTCCCCGTTGAGCGCCTAGCGGCGAGATAGCCCGAAGCTGCATTTGTCATAAATTCACACCCGTGACGGCGAACCGTCACAGGCACTCTCAGCGGTATGCACGCGTGTGCACGATGCGCCCGGCCTTTTTGTACCATATTTTGCACCATTTGCTATGCGAATTCGAACCTCGCAGGGCTTGCTTGCCGAATATGCTCAAACCGGCGGATGTGACCGGCGTTTGGGAATGCACAACCGTAGCCGCGCTAACTCGAGCCATGACACCTGACTTTTGCCGTTTGACGAGGTTGTAGCCGAACCCATGTTTTTCCCGCAGTTTGTATGATGTTTACCTTTGTGAATTCGACCTGCGCAGGCTGTGGCAAAGTTGAATTCCCCGAACGGACCTGGGTGACAGGTTGTGGGAATTCACGGCTTACGGCGCGCCAGCTCGAGTCCGAACACCTGACTGCAACCTTTTGACAGCATTGCAGCCGAATGTTTTTTCCTTCAGTTTTCATTGTGTTTGTATTTGTGAATTCGACCCTTGTGGGCGTTGGCAGCGGTGAATTCCCCGACAGGCCTGTATGACAGGTTGTGGGAATTCATGGTTGGCGACGCGCCAGCTCGGGTCTGGACACCTGACCCATGCCTTTTTGCCATGCGTGTGCTCGAAGCACGCCTTTGCCCGCAGTTTCTTTCATAATTTTCGACGTGAACTCGTGCTCGGCTGCTCGAAGGGCACCAACTTGGCCTTGTGGCAGGTTGGGGGCATTCACCGCAGGAGCCGCTCGTGTCGCGACCTGGGCGCACGACACGCGAGCCGCAGTGAATGCCCAATTGCAAAGTGTTGTTTTGTTCTGCTGGAACGGTACCACCTAACAGGGTGCCGAACCTCTTCATTGGCTTTGAAATATTCCTCGGATCTCCTTTGTTTTCACTTGTGTGGGAACTCCTATGTGATGGCACCAGGCTCGCGCGCGGAGCGACACGGCAGCCAGAGGCTCGGTGCACTTCAGGCCAGCTTGTGCATGCCTGACATGATTTTTCAAACTTTGTAGCAAATTGGGTCAGCAACTTTTGTTAAGTGTGCTTCTGTCGTGACTCTTCAGCACGGGTGCAGTGCTTCGCAGCCATGGCGCCCGAGTCGCCAGCTTTGCGCAGCTCTGCGACCTTTCAAGCGCCAGACCAACTGCGACACCTGCTTTCGGCCCTTCCAGCCATGCCCCCGGGCCAAAGCGGCTGTGCTCCTTTCCTTGCTTTTTCGGGTTGAGGGAGGCTCTGTAAGGCTTGGTGTGCAGGTCCGCGAAAACAACTTCACTGGTGGGTAGCAGCCCACAACAGACGCACGTCCCCCTCAAGCTCGCAGCCCACCGGCAGCAGCGACCTGCCGGCTCCACAAGCGCGCTCTTCCCTACTCACTCTTATACCCCCTGTCTCCAATTCCCTGACTCCTGACTCCTGACTCTTGCCCTCACATGAAAGGCCTGACAAAGGCACGTTCTGCCCTGAAAGGCGCGTTCCGCCATGAAAGGCGCGTTCCGCCCTGTTCGCCCTGAAATGCGGGTTCCGCCCTGAAAGGCGCGTTCGCCCTGAAATGCGCGTTCCGCCCTGAAAGGCGCGTTTGCCTGAAATGCGCATATCGATGAAACGCGTGTATCGCCTGAAATGCTCGTTTCGCTGCAAAGTTCGCGCCTCGCCTAAACGCTCGATTCGCCTGAATGGCGCGCATCGCCTGAAAGGCACACACCGTCTGAAAGGCGCGTTTCGCTCGGATGGCGCGCATCACCAGGATGGCGCGTGTCGCCTGAAAGGCATGTTCGCCCGAAAGGCGCACTTCGCACGAAATTGGCGGGTCGCCTGAAATGCCCGATTCGCTGCAATGCGCCTGTCGCCTGAAACACGTGTATCGCCTGAAACGCTCGATTCGCCTGAATGGCGCGCATCGCCTGAAAGGCACACACCATCTGAAAGGCGCGTTTCGCTCGGATGGCGCGCATCACCAGGATGCCGCGTGTCGCCTGAAAGGCATGTTTGCCTGAAAGGAGCGCTTCGCACGAAGTGTGCGCATCGCCTGAAACGCTCGATTTGCTGCAATGCGCCGGTTGCCTGAAACACGTGTATCACCCGAGACGCGCGCACCGCTTGTTCCGCCCCATGTCACCTGAAGTTCACGCCTCGCCTGAAATGCTCGTTTCGCTGCAAAGTTCGCGCCTCGCCTGAAACGCTCGATTCGCCTGAGTGGCGCGCATCGCCTGAAAGGCACACACCGTCTGAAAGGCGCGTTTCGCTCGGATGGCGCGCATCACCAGGATTGCGCGTGTCGCCTGAAAGGCATGTCTGCCTGGAAGGAGCGCTTCGCGCGAAATGTGCGCATCGCCTGAAATGCTCGATTCGCTGCAATGCGCCTGGCGCCTGAAACACGTGTATCACCCGAAACGCTCGACTCGCCTGAATGGCGCGCACCGCCTAAACGACGCACACCGGCTGAAAGGCGCGTTTCGCCCAGACGGCGCACATCACCAGAATGGCGCGCATCACCAGGATGGCGCGTGTCGCCTGAAAGGCATGTTCGCCTGAAAGGAGCGCTTCGCGCGAAATGTGCGCATCGCTTGAAATGCTTGATTCGCTGCAATGCGCCTGTCGCCTGAAACACGCGTATCGCCCGAAACGCTCGACTCGCCTGAACGACGCACACCAGCTGAAAGGCGCGTTTCGCCAAGAATGGCGCGCATCACCAGGATGGCGCGTGTCGCCTGAAAGGCGTGTTCGCCCGAAAGGCGCACTTCGCGCAAAATGTGCGCATCGCCTGAAATGCTTGATTCGCTGCAATGCGCCTGTCGCCTGAAACACGCGTATCGCCCGAAACGCTCGACTCGCCTGAACGACGCACACCAGCTGAAAGGCGCGTTTCGCCCGAATGGCGCGCATCACCAGGATGGCGCGTGTCGCCTGAAAGGCGTGTTCGCCCGAAAGGCGCACTTCGCGCAGAATGTGCGCATCGCCTGAAATGCTCGATTTGCTGCAATGCGCCTGTTTCCTAAAACACGTGTATCACCCGAGACGCGCGCACCGCTTGTTCCGCCCCGTATCACCTGTATTTCACACCTCGCCTGAAGCGCTCGTTTCGCTGCAATGCGCATCTGCCCGAAACACCTGTGTCGCCAGCAATGCGCGTTCCGCCCTGCGCCCGAAAAGGCGCGTTCGCCCGAAAGGACGCGTTCGCCTGAAATGCGCGCATCGCCTGAAATGCGCGCATCGCCTGAAACGCGCGTTTCAACTCAGACGCTTGATTCGCCGGGAGCGCACACACCACCCTGCGACGCGCGGCAGCAGAGAGGTCACACGCGTCTTGCTTCACAACCCGTCCACCCTGAATTCAACCTTTTCCCCTCCCATTCCAGCCGCGAGCAGTGGCCAGCAGCAGCGCAGGCAGCGCGTAAACCGCTCCTGAAAATTTCAGGATTCGACCACGAGCAGTGGCCAGCAGCAGCGCAGGCAAAAACCGCTCCTGAAAATTTCAGGATTCGACCACGTGCAGTGGTAAGCAGCAGCGCG
>LGRX02031692.1:0-18907 GCA_001247695.2 Cymbomonas tetramitiformis | reverse complement strand
ACATCAACGACGAGATCAACGCGCCCGCAGCCGCAGCCGCTCAGCCACTGACATCAACAACGAGATCAACGCGCCCGCACCCGCAGCCGCAATCACACGTCAGCATCAACAATCACGTTCATATCACCACGCCACACCCACTTCGTGTCTTGCCAGCTGATGTCTCCCTATCCATACGCCACCAGCTGGGGGGGGGGATATATTTAAAAAACTTTCCCTCCAATGCCACACCCACATCTCAAACCCAAAATCCCTCACAACACCCCACTCTCAACCACAGCAGAGATACACCGCCATTTCAGCACCCAGCAATACCCCAACGCCCCGCCAGCCCTTACATTGCCGCCCCACGTTCATAATCGCGACAGCTGTCACAACTATGAACACGCTTAGAAGGGGTCCCTCGGGCACCCCTGAAAGGCCTGTCACAACCCCCATATTCAGTCACGCTACCGCAGCCCATGTCAGACCCCACCGCAGTTGCCCCCATCGCGCCCGTCTCAGCCGACAGCAAACGCCCCAGCCATGACCCCCTTTTTCAGTAATTGTCATTCCCCCCTCAGTCACGGTCCTACCCCAGTTCATTGTCCGCTCGAGCGCCCGGAGCATATCACGTTCACCCTCCCGCTCAGATCGCCCTCCCAATTTAAATCATGCACGACGCCTCGCCAAGCGCTACATCGACGTCGCCGCGACCAGCCCGTGCCGATCCGCGAGAACCTCAGAGCGTCGAGCACGACATCACGCGAAGTGACATCACGACACGACCACACATGACGTCTCGGCAATGCATGACAGGGCAAACGCAAGCGCGCGTTGACACCAAACGCCGCTGTCACTGGGAACCAATGGTCACAGGGCATCCGAAACGACAATGGCATTCACGGACTTTCACTATGCTCGCTTGAGTATTTAGCTAGCTCTGCTTTCGAAAAGTTAGATCCGAACCTTTCAAAACCATTCTGCGGTATAGTGATATTTGCCTCTTGTGGCCTAGTATTAAATGTGATATTTGCATACGTATACTTCGAATCCACATGAGAGCTTTGTCACTAGCAGTTTGTAAGAGTCTGGTTCGGATCCCCAGAGTGTCGGCACGCCACTCTGATGTATGTGCGAAGTCGCGCCGTTGTGCTTGTTTTATCTGTGAATTGCCCCCGTGTTGCTCGCTTGCCTTTCTGCGTTGCATGCTTTTACCTGAGCCTGAATCTACAGTCTGCGAGTACAAGTTAGTCCCGTGCCCGTTTTGCGAATCTACGAGCCGGCACGGCTGAAGCGCGTTGCCGCCTGGCATGTTTTACGTGGCATAGCAGTAGAAACGCATGTCGCAGTTCCGCAGCGCTGGAGATCCTCTGCTGTCCGAAAACGTTCACGAATTCACAACACGATCGCGAATTCCCACAGAGGGGCATTTTTCCCTTTGAGTGCCTAGCGGCGAGATAGCCCGAAGCTGCGTTTGTCATAAATTCACACCCGCGACGGCGAACCGTCTCAGGCACTCTCAGCGGTATTCACGCGTGTGCACGATGCGCCCGGCCTTTTTGTGCGATATTTTGTACCATTTGCTATGCGAATTCGAACCTCGCAGGGCTTGCTTGCCGAATATGCTCAAACCGGCATATATGACCGGCGTTTGGGAATGCACAACCGTAGCCGCGCCAACTCGAGCCGTGACACCTGACTGTCGCTGTTTGACGAGGTTGTAGCCGCACCCATGTTTTTCCCTCAGTTTGTATGATGTTAACCTTTGTGAATTCGACCTGCGCAGGCTGTGGCAACGTTGAATTCCCCGAACGGACCTGTGTGACAGGTTGTGGGAATTCACGGCTTACGGCGCGCCAGCTCGAGTCCAAACACCCGACTGCAACCTTTCGACAGCATTGCAGCCGGATGTTTTTTCCTTCAGTTTTCATTGTGTTTGTATTTGTGAATTCGACCCTTGTGGGCGTTGGCAACGGTGAATTCCCCGACGAGCCTGTATGACAGGTTGTGGGAATTCATGGTTGGCGACGCGCCAGCTCGGGCCTGGAGTGAATGCCCAATTGCAAAGTGTTGTTTTGTTCTGCTGGAACGGTATCACCTAACAGGGTGCCGAACCTCTTCGTTGAATATATTTAAAAAACCTGCCCTCCAATGCCACACCCCCATCTCAAACCCAAAATCCCTCACAACACCCCACTCTCAACCACAGCAGAGATACACCGCCATTTCAGCACCCAGCAATACCCCAACGCCCCGCCAGCCCTTACATTGCCGCCCCTCGTTCATAATTTGACACGTTTGCCTCCACCATTTCCGACTACGTCCTCCCCGACATGTCAGCAGCCGCCAACACGCCTCTTGGCAGTAGGCTTCGGGCCGTCCGCGCCACTGGCGGGAGGTCCCCCCATTCTACCCCTGCTTCGAGTCCTGGCGGGGATGAGGACTCCGACCCCATCGTTCGGATGTCCACTTTGCGGAGCCGCCCAACACCGATTTCTCGGTCTGCGACCTCTGTTGAGTTCCACGCCAACTGCGATGCCTGGGTCTCCACTCCGGTTCGAGCTTCCCAGCGGGAAGAGTTTACGGACAAACTCGACTTCGCCTTCTCCTATGGGGAAGAATTATCCAAGCTACTTTGTGCCCACGGCTTTAAGCCCAAGGTTGGCATTACCCTTGATGGACCCGAAGCCGAATCCGATTTCGTTGTCCTCTTGGCCAACATGTCGCATGTCTTTGGCCCTGTGTCCCGCGACGAGTTCCTGAAGCTTCTGGATCCGGACAACGAGTACGACGTCTACCACCTGACCCTGAACGAGCTCATTTACGTCGTCCTCCCAACGGTTCTTCGCGGTACTGCCCTGACCCTCTACGAGGAGTCTTCCCTGGTGCACCCCCATGACGGCCGCTGCGCACTGCAGCGGCTGCGTTTTCACGTTGAGGGCATTGGGGACCCCGACCCTCATCGGTTTTGGGTTCGCCTTCGCGCTGTGGTTATCGACGAGACCATTGAGCCCGCCCCCCAGCTTGCGGTTTTCCGTGTCCTCGCGGACAAGCACCGCAAGCTCCACCCGTCCTACGCCGACAACAACCTCGTCCAGGACCTGTATGCCGTCCTTCGTGCATCCGCCTCTGCCTCCCCCCACGTCGCGCCCCTCTATCTGGTGGTGCTCCGTGAGTTGGGCATGGGCCAACCGTTCACCTACGCCTCCCTCGCCCTTCGCCTCAGCAAGGGTTTCCGCGACGAATTCCCGCTGGCGCGCCTGTCCGAGCCGGTGTCCGGTGGTGGTGGCTCAGCGGCTGGTGGTGGTGCCCGAAGCGGTGGTGGCGGGTCTTCTGGCGGCTCCGCTTATTCCTTCGGCTCGCGCCGTAGGGAGAAGCCCGTCGGCGATTGGAAGCCCGTTAAGGGCGTCCGCTATCTTCAGTGGGAGGGCAAGGGTAACCCTTGCATCACTTGCTTCCGCCTTTGGGCGGTAACCGACGCACACTTGGGCACTGCGGGCGTTTGCCCTTACTCGTGCACTAAGGGATTTAGCCCTGACCGTGTCCCTCCTGATGCTCCGCCCCCTCCCTCAAAGCCGCCACCTTTGTCTGCGTGGCCTCCGTCCGCCGCTCCTGCCGCGCGTGCTCTGCAGGTGGACCCAGAGCCACAGGGTGGCGCCGCGCCGCAGAACCCAGCTGTCATGCACGTTCGTGCCCTCGTGCCCGCTCCCGCTTCGTACGACATGGACGAGCCTGTCATCGACCTCGATGCTGATGACGCGGCGTGGGTGCCTGCCGCCATGGCGCTGTCTCGGTACATCGACGAAGAGGACGACACCGACTGGCCTGCTTTCCGCTCTGGCCCCGTCTACATCCCGCCCACGGACCTCGGCAAATCGGCCGTGACCGATCACGGCATTGCACCACCGTCTGGTGGTGCACCCTGATTGCAACATCGCACACTTACCTAGCCACTAGCCTTGCATCTTGCTTCGGACTGCAGCCCATGCGGGGTACCGCTCTAGATGGACACTGGGGAGCCCCATTGGGCCCGTAACAATTTGTATTGCTAGGGTTCAGGGTGTGTTTAACACACTATTCGATGAAAATGACATTATCATATGTCATTTTTGGATTTATATATATTTCATAAAAATCAGGGTTTAGTGATATTTATGCGCGAAATAGGGATACATAAAGGCAGCAAGGTAGAAAAGTGCAGTATGCGTACAATGAAAACACCGAAATATGCATACATGTATCATTCTTTATTCAAATGTTTACGAGCAGAGTACTTTTCACCCTATACCGTCGAGGCATGACTGATACTATCAGTCAGGGCGGTCGACAAATCCTACTATTTTATTCATCACTCTGTTCGGCCTCTTCTACTTGTGCTTCGTCCTCATCCGACTCAACAGTGGCTGCTTCCTTCCCCTTCGTCGTCGGTTCGCTCTTCGTTTTGGGCTTCAACTCGGCATCCTGATCGGGCTCGGCGTTGAAATTGATCAGCCGTTGCTGCGCAGAGCTGACCATGTACTGGTCGTGGTCGAAGCCGATCGCGTTCATACCACACCTCATGGCGGCCATGGACGTCGAGCCGACGCCGCAGCAAGCGTCGAGAATCCAGTTGAGTGGATGGACGTTCTCATCCACCTTGCCCGGATTGTCACCGAGCATGTGGCACTGGATCAGCTCCATCAACAGTGCTAGGGGTTTCTGATGGTTATTCACGACTTTGCCGTCGCGTTTGTACATCTGGTGCACAACCGGGAAGCCGCGCAAAAGTGACGCGCGGCTCAGACGTTCACCGTCCCCAAAATCAAAGTTAAACATCCACTCCGGCTTTTTAGAAGACTCCCCCTGGGCATCGCTCTTTACATGGTACCCCAGGACGCCACATTCAACGTCATTGTAGCGTACGGACTTGTTGGGGTTCATGTGCACGTTCTGCTTGTGCCAGAAGAACCGCTCCGCGCGGCCGGAGCAGTAATTGTCAATCACCTCCAGGAAATCGTTTTGTTGGACGAAACCGCAAAAGATAGCGACTGTCCATGCCGGGGCGGTGGTCTTGGCGTTGAAAGACTCCAGGAACGGTTGCACCTCCTCCTTGGTCATCGCGTCGGGAGTCTTCTCCTTGTCAAGGGCGTAACTGCAGTCGATGATCGTCCCCGTGAAGGGCAGTCTCGGGATGTCCTTCAAATCGTTCATGCTGCCCTTGACGATCTTCCAACGAGGGAGCATCGGCACGTCCGTCTGATGTGTGGGCTCGTCGTCCTCCAGGCCTGCCTCTCCTGCAACCTTAGGCTGCGGCCCGTCAGTCCGCGCCTCCCGATAGAGTTTGGTGTCGACTTTCACCTCGATCTGTTGCAAGCCTTGGATGTGAGCCGCGCTTGGCGCCTGCGCTTCTTTGAGATTTGCCCGCGCGTTCTCGACGTAATTGAAGATCGCTAGCGGAACTTCCCCAGACCCCCCCGGCGCGCTCCCCCCTTTGCGGACTGTAAGCAGCCGATCAACGACTCGATTTTCTCTTGGGAGCTCCAGTAGGGGGTGAACTCCTCCTTGAATTCGTCCCAGGTTTGCAATCCCGCCGCGGACACCAAGTGCTTCTGCACCATGCGTTCCTTCTTGAACTGGCTTATCATATTGCCCCCCTCTTTTATTGAGATCTCCTTGTCAATAATCAGGCGCAGATACGTGTCCACCTTGTCGAACTCCGCATCCCCCGCCAAGCCGCTCAAGTTAATCCAGAACGTCATACCCATGGATTTGGCATTGTGGAGAAACTGAGCTTCTTCCACCAAAATGCCTGCCCCTCTAGACGAGCCCGCTCCGTGGTCCCCGCCTCCTCGTTGCACCTCGTCTTCCATCTGTAAGTAAAAAAAAACATTTTTAGCATGTCTTAAAATATAGAAAAGGATGCTTTGGGAGGGAAAACACTGTTTGAAGCAGAAGCAAAAAATAATTCACCTGTCGGTTGGAGGTGGCCTTTTTGCCAGCTTTCTTGGAGGGTCCGCTAGCGGGCGAAGATGAGGCCTTGCGCTTTTTGGTCTTCGAAGCCAAAGGGTTTTTCATGCCCTTCAGGTCAAACCTTCTGTAAGCCTCCATGATGCTAACGCAGAGGTCCCACGGCTGCGGCCGGAAATTGGCAACGGTCCAGTGCATGAAGTAGACGTTGATAAGCGTGCTGCCGAATACGGAATGCTTGGACATCGCGATTTGCTTCACATGCGTCTCCATCGACTGGTTCAAGTGAGGCATTACGGGGTACCAACTTGTGACCCGATCGAGGTGAGCGTCGATGTCATCGTTCAGCACCGTCAACGTCTGTTCTTGCTCTTCCTCTCCCTGCTCCCCCGCCGCCTCCTCGATGTATTGGAATCCCTTGGGATATTTCTCGGGATCCGGGAGTGAAAATCCATGCTGTGATTCGTATGTCGCCATTTTTTCCACCAGCCCTCCGGCCTGGTACCGCCCAGGTTGATAAGGGATACGACCCCCTTCGGTGTCCTCGGGGACGCTGGCGACGAACTCGGAGATCAACGCTTCTCGGTAAACGGTGTACACGACCCCATGCTTTTCGAAAAGGGTCGAACGGAGCCCTTGCATGAACTGAGTGTTGTCTTTGCCTTTCTGCTTCTGATCGATCTGGTTCTGCATCTCGCCTAAGAACCGAATCAACATGTCAGGCGTGAGACCGATGTAGATCTTGCTCTCGAAGGACTGGAAAGCTACCTCCAACGGGATTTCCTCGTGACACTCGTCGGTGGCTTGATAACAGTGCTGGTGCCCAAAAACCTTGCCTTTGTATTCTCCCCTCAGAGCTTTTTTCAGGGAGAATTCGGCACGGGTTTTGACATCGTCGATCGCAACGAGACCCGCATTGAAAGGGGCCCACGGGTGCTCCTTCCTGCCGGACTTGATCTCGTTCACCCAGCCCCTCTCTTGATCCCGGCAGGCCTCGTACCCCTTCGCGTGGTACAGGCATTCAATGGGGAGACGAAACACACTCCCTTGCTCCGCCGCCTCGTCTTTCGACATCGGATTCGGCCACCGGTGCTCCATCTCGATTTTCTTGCACAGCTCAGCTTTCTCCTCATATTCTAACTTTGCTGCATGCTCCACTTTCAGCTTAGCGTGCCACCCATGTGCAGCCTCCTCGGCTGCCTTCCTTGCCTCAGATGGGGTGGCCACTTGAGACATATCCACATTAGCGCCCGCTCCAGTAAACGCACTGGAGCCACCAGGTCCTTCAAGGGCGCGTTGGGCAGCAAGCTCCACTGCCGTTCTCCTGGCAGCCTGGGACAAGACGAAACTGTTCATTAGCTAATGAACGCCTTCCGCCCCGGTTCAGGCTCAAGGCGCGCGTTTCGAGGCGGAAAGCGTTCATTAGCTAATGAACGCCATCCGCCCCGGTTCAGGCTCAAGGCGCGCGTTTCGAGGCGGAAATCGTTCATTAGCTAATGAACGCCTTCCGCCCCGGTTCAGGCTCAAGGCGCGCGTTTCGAGGCGGAAAGCGTTCATTAGCTAATGAACGCCTTCCGCCCCAGTTCAGGCTCAAGGCGCGCGTTTCGAGGCGGAAAGCGCTCATTAGCTAATGAACGCCTTCCGCCCCAGTTTAGGGTTAAGGCGCGCGTTTCGAGGCGGAAAGCGTTCATTAGCTAATGAACGCCTTCCGCCCCAGTTCAGGCTCAAGGCGCGCGTTTCGAGGCGGAAAGCGTTCATTAGCTAATGAACGCCTTCCGCCCCCGGTACAGGCTCAAGGCGCGAAAGGGACGTACCGTAGCCTGTACAACAGGTATTTCGCCACCACTGCCGAGGTCATCAATCCTTGGCTCTGGCCTCTTGCTTTGCCAGAAAGGAGCTGTAATCGACGCTTTCCACGCCGTGTTTACATAGCTCGCTAGAAAGAATTCCTTGCTTTTTCCTTCTACTTCTGCCCTACTTCTCAAATTTTGATAAGCCGAAAGCCGATTCGTGTGCCTTGGAAGGCTCAGGGCTTCCTCAAAGTTTGCGCTGTCCAGTTCGATTACAGTCAGGTTGTTGTTCCTAAGAGCGACGAAATACAAAATTGGAGTCTGGCCTTCAATTATACTATACGCTACGCGTCTTTCCGATTGAAGGGTACCGTCTGTATTTACAGTCGTAGAGGTGTTTTGGGGAAAATTGTAAAACATTTCTTCAGCCTGCTCGTTCGGGTCATCTGAGTGGATTACTAACTGCAAGGTGTCTGCAGGATTGTCGGTTTTTAGCGTTCTAACAATGCTCCACTTGTTGCCAAGATAGAACTGGAAAATATGATTTTCCCTCAGTGCTTGAAATGTTTCTGCTGTCGCCATACTGAAATGAGAGAAATTGGCTGTCAACTGTGAAAGGGGTATGTGTGAAGGAACTTTGAAAAAGTGATGTAACTTTAGCAAAATATTGTAAGTCATTTCTGTCGGCTAAAAATGACATGTCAAATATCGATGACAAGTTTTGTCAGAAATGACATTTGCTGTCGCTTCCTGATTCGGTCTGTTCAGATCAAGGATATGATTTGAAGATATCCTGGTGTCATTTGCGCTGAAATCGAGAATCGATCGATCCAAAAAGATAGAAATCCTCTGTTGACTCGCAAGTCCATATCATTTTCAGAACGTAATAAACGGCTTCATAAGCTAATGACGGCTAATTTTGACGAAAATATGTTTTCTATTCCTTTTGATGAGGGTTGCGAGATTATCTGCAAACCGTGCCCGGGAATAGTTATTGAAGATTCTATGGAAATAGGGGCTGACTTCTTTGATCATGAGCCAATTCCAAGCATAGCCCCGAGCGCAAATACGCAAATGGTCCTTTGGAACGCGCCTTTGACGTCTAGATCGGAAGTTAGCTCTAATTCTTCACGCGTTTCCGGGACACGCGCTTTGCGCGAAATTGACTTAAATGAGAGAAAAAACAGACTTGATACAGAATTTTCAGAGACAAGTTTAGACTTGCTTAATGAAGACCCTCTTCGGTGTTTAAACGGTGAAGTAAACAAGCAGATTGTTGTGCGCAAACCGTACGAATCCGACATACGCAATAAGAAATATACAGGCGTAATTAGTATCAAGCAGCGACGTTTGCAGGCTGACAGTATATCAATGGCAGAAACCATTAAGTGCAATTGCAAGTCGCACTGCTGTCTATCTTTCTCATCGGCAGATATTAAGTCTTTTCGCGAAAACATTTTCAGCATGTCGCAAAAAGATAGGAAGGAATACTTCGTGAAGGACTTGCTAAAAAACAGCTTTCGATCTGAAGATAAATTCGACTTCAAATACTTTTTGGCCAAGAAGCAGGTATGTTTATTTTTGAACTCGTTCATTAGCTAATGAACGGCCTCTAGCGCGACTCTAATAGACACTTTGGCTGCGGGAACCGTTCATTAGCTAATGAACGGCCTCTGCCAAAGCGCGACTCACACATAGACACTTTGGCTGCGGGAACCGTTCATTAGCTAATGAACGGCCTCTGGCCAAAGCGCGACTCACACATAGACACTTTGGCTGCGGGAACCGTTCATTAGCTAATGAACGGCCGCTGGCCAAAGCGCGACTCACAATAGACACTTTGGCTGCGGGAACCGTTCATTAGCTAATGAACGGCCTCTGGCCAAAGCGCGACTCGCACATAGACACTTTGGCTGCGGGAACCGTTCATTAGCTAATGAACGGCCGCTGGCCAAAGCGCGACTCGCACATAGACACTTTGGCTACGGGAACCGTTCATTAGCTAATGAACGGCCTCTGGTCAAAGCGAAATTTTTCTTGGACCTTGTGATAGATTGTGTAATCTTGTTCATCACAGGAATGTGGAATATTGTATCATAAATTTCTAAATAAATTTCATAAAGTACACATTCACGACGTTGGTCGAGTTGGTACGGCGCTAGGCTATGAACCTCGCACTCGTGGGTTCGATTCCCACTAAGGGTGTAGGTTGCGCAGATTTAAGGCGTGACGGAGAGTGCTGACGAGCACGCGACGGCCGTCCCGCCTGCAGACGTGCAGTGCTGGGGGTGTCTCCCAAGCGTCTTAGATCCAGCCAACCTATAAAAACCCTTATGCGTTTCCTTGGATAATTTGTTAATAATTTTTGAGTGACGGTGTCTTTTGTTTTGTAACAGGTGTGCTTTAAGTTCTACTATATGGCTTACGGCATCAGCTACGGGTATCTTCACGACTGTCGGACACGCGTGCTCGAGGGCCGACACACGTTTGTTCATGGATTGACGTACGAGGAGGACAACCGCAAGATTTCCCTGAAACGCGAGTCGGTCGTCGCATGGATCGAGAAATACGCCGACGAATACGGACAACACCAACCTGACAAAGAACCGATTCATCTTTCGGATGGTTTGACCATCGAAGAGCTGTGGGACGAGTACATCGAGGGCTTGCGTGAGAATGAGGAGAGCAAAAAGCTCTCTCTCAGTTACTGGTACAAAATATTTGACGAAGATTGCAGCAAGTGGCTCAAGATTCCATCGGTGAACCGATTTTCTCACTGCGATGTTTGCGCGTCCTTCAAGTTATTGAAGGAAGGCTTAACCAAATCTAAAAAAGGTGAATATTCATGAATAGCTTTGTGATGTGTTTATATGCTTATGTAATTTGTTCACTGACCCGAATTTGTGTATCTTGCACAGCGCAATACAACGGGCCTCTCAACAAACATCATGCAATCGCACGAGCGGAGCGCCAGAAGTTCTACAAACATGGTCGTAAAGCGAATATGACCAAGAGCATTGCCATGAACAAAACTTGGCATAAGTATGCCTCGGTGATCATCGATGGCATGACGCAGTGGACCACCCGACTGCCACACTTTCGACGTATCCCTAAACATCTGGACTCTAAGGACTTCCTTGACGTGCACAACATGGGGAGCATGATCGAGAACGTGGGCCGCTTCATGGATTTCAACTACGCCAACTTCAAGGACGATGCGAACTTCCTTGTCAACGTTTTGCACCGGGATATCCTCCGCATTCAAGAGCATCAACGCAACGGGGACGGGGAAAATTCATACCCGATGCCGGAAGTATTGTATGTACAGCTTGACAATGTGAGCACCAACAAGAGCAAGTTGATGTTGGCATACGCAGCTTGGCTGGTGCACACGGACGTCTTTCGCAAGGTGAAACTCAACTTTCTGTTGGTGGACATACGCACGAGAACATTGACCAGATGTTTTCACGCTTCTCCGTGCGTCTACGACGCAAGCAAGCTTGGACGCTCGACGAGATGATAGAGGTCGCACAAGAATGCTTTACGGATGGTGTAATATGCGAGCACACCGAGAAGATCTTCGACTTCAGCTCTTGGTTTGATGGTCACGTCTTCGATTGCCACAATATTTTGGCACAGCAGGCTTTCAAGTTCAAGAAGAACGAGCACGGCGAAGTGGGCATGCAGTACAAACAGTATTCCATTTCACCCAAATGGTTACCCGAGACTCCATTGCCAAAGCTTGTTTCTACACCCCCTGTCGCGGGGCCTGGATACATCAAGCCGATTACTTTTACCGAAGAAGGCATCGAAAAGCTCGAGCATACCTTACAGGCGTTGAAGGACATTTTGGGCACAAAGCTCACGGAGGTGCACGAAAAGTTTTGGCGCGAGGATGTCATCGAGAAACAGCGCCACCTAACTGCTGGTGGAGAATGTCAAGCGCCCGCGATACCCTTCCAGCATCCCGAGAAAATCGCCATCGAGCGCAATGCCACCTTGGTTCGACTGATAGAGGCGCCCGCGTTGGCGATAGAAGCTGCCGGGGCTGCCGCCGTCCCCGCTATACCGGTGCGCATCCAACGCCGAATTGATCGAGCGCCGATAGAAGTGTACAACGGTAAACGGAAACACCAAGGTCGAGCCCAAAAGCGAGCAGAGCAGTACGTGGACGGTAGGCTATTTAATTTAGAATATTTTTTCATAAGTTTAGAATACCCCATTTTCATCGTTAATTTAGAATAAGTTTTCTTTATGTCATCCGGCTATGACCGGTGCATGCATCCATGACGTTGTACCTGTTGAGCTATCGCCATGCCATGCGAAGAGTTGTCGCGTAGCCAAACGAGAGGAAAATAACATGGCTGAGCCCGACGGCTTTGAGTTCACAAGCCCGGGCAAAAATGTGGACGATATATATCCTTCGGAGGGAGAAGAAGAGGAAGAAGAGGACTTCCTCGTTGCACCAAAGGGGAAGGGGAAGCGTAGCCGTGTCCCCATAGTGTGGAGTACGGTCTTGAACGGTGTATCTTTTGTAGAGTGCCAAGACATGATGGCAACCTTGAGCCCTGAGGGTGTGACCATGGCTAACAAGCAATATAAATCGAAAAAAACCTCTGCCGTGACTCAAAACTTCAAGTGTTCTTTAAACTTTACTCACGGTTGTGGAGTTCACTATAAAATTGTCAAGGGGACGACCTTAGGCCCTACTGTTACATGCAACTTGTACTCCCGTGGGACACACGACCATACTAATTTCATAGGAAAGGGTATGTCGAAAGTTGTAAAGGACAAGTGTAAGGAGGCGATCCACGAAAAGCTTCCGCCTAAAGCCATTTTTAAGAAGCTTAGTACCGCAGTCACCACAGCCATGGAAGCCGATGACGACGTTGAGTACAAGGTCATAAAGAACTTTGTGTACAACAATCGCAAACAAATCTTGGGGCTTAAAACCATAAAGACTTGCGGTCAGTTCATGGAGGTTTGCCAGACCTCCAACTTGTTGGCCATCCCCGTGACCGATCGCAAAACGGCGGGGACGCTTTGCATGTTTGAAGGACAAGTACTCCAACCGAGCGGCTTCGAAACCGTGGAACATTACGCCGAGAATTCCGCGAACACCCTGCCTCCTATTCCTTTCGAAGCCCAAGCAACCCAAGATGAGCTTACTACTTGGAAGCTGGCGGGTTGGAATGAAGACTTTTCCGTTTATGAACGGAGCCTTCAAGCACATTTCAACTCAATTCTTGCTTGCGATTCCGCTGAGTACTTCGTGCATATCTTAGAGAACATGCTTGTCGTCCAAGGGTGGAGTACGCGTTCGAAACGGTTTTACAAAGGGAAGTTGAACTTGCGTGCCCTTTACAAGAACTACACCGAACTCGTCAAGGATTATGTCGCAGCGCAGAAACGCAAAAGGTGGTGCGTGATTTACACCACTTGGGGGAAACTCGAGGTACTTCTCGCAAAGGATCACCGCTCACGCGACGACACGTACAAGACGAACTGCAAGGCTTACCCCTTGAATGCAACGGGTCTTCCTACTTGGATAAGCGTTTTCGTCTCGGGGCGCTCGCCATCAAATCGCACGAGGACGCCTATGCTTCGCAAATAGTGGACTTTTGCTTGATCGCGGCTATGCAACTTGGTTTCCATAAAGTGTGGCAACCTCGTTATCATACTTTGGATCACTCCCTCGCTTTCTTCAACGCTAACGCCAAGCTTCCGGAAACCATCACGCATGTCCTAGAGCATTTGAGGTTACCTACGAACCTCTGTACACTTGTCGCGGAAGAGATTACGCAAGGGATATGTTGGTCGCATTGCATGATGAAGCTTAACGAGAAGACCGCGCTATTCAACGACGCTCATAACGTTAACGGCTTCAAGCATGGCGTTACGGAAATACACAACATCACCATCGTTGGTGCTCGTGATAGTGCATTCAAGCTCTTCATCGAACTATACAAGCGTGATGAAGAGTATATTTGCAACTGGTTCGTGGAGACTTGGTGGGGCAAGTGGGGTGGGTGGGTTCTCGGCTTCATGCCAGAAGGGATCCAATCTACGCAGAATAGTCCCGAGTGCGTGAATAGACACGTGAAAGACGAGTAAGCAACTCCAACTCGAGGTATTCCATCCTTCTGCGCTAAAATACATGCACGAGGAGACGATCTACGACGGGCAACACCCAATACCTACGACTCCAATTATTACACAAGCTATTTGGCGGGAGGCGCTACTTATGATTGACAACAACATGCTCGAGCTTATGACGCGCACGACCGGCGTCTTGGGGGTTACAGACCGTCCTTCCTATGTCGTTCCCTCCCTTAAGACCTTCGAGAAGTTAAGTGCTTCCACTATCGCGGATAAAAGGAAAGAGATTGCTCCCCTTGTGGTCAAGTTCCTCGCCCTTATGCGCGACCCTGAACACCCTCCAGCGACGGTTGTCACCTTCGAGCAGTTCATGGACACCTACAAGTCTTTTGTGATCTTACGACCATTGGACGCTAATAACGTCACCGAATTTGGGCACCACTGGTGTATGTGCCCTATCTACGCGGAGAGCGTCACGTGTGCATGTAGTATTGCTGTTGGCTTATTCAAAGGGAAGTTTAAGGCGCCTCTTGAAAAACGTCTCGACATAATTGGCCGACACCCACAAGTGGGACGCCCGAGAAAACCGGTTGGCGCCTTGAAAAGGCAACCCCTTGGGAAGATCACCGCGAAACTGAAACGGGAAGCATCCAAGCGAGCGCGCGAGGTGGTAGAGCTAGACATGGAAGCTAGATGCTCGCAGCAAGTTCCTAAAAGTTTATCGTGCGAACTGTGCGGTGAAGAAGACAACGGAGATGAAATGCTGTTATGCGACGTGTGCAATAAGGGCTTCCATATTTTTTGCTTGCGTCCAAGCCTAAGCAAGATCCCAGCAGGAACATGGTTGTGCGGACTATGCGTAGCTAAGGAATAGACAATTTTCTTAAGGTGTACATACGTGTAATAGCAAGTATTAATATTTTGTGTACACACTATTCTCAAGTATTTTTTTGAATCAATCTAGCAACCTCTGTACTTTGCTTTACTTTATAAAAATTCCCACTTGGCCCACGAGGTGAAGTAAATATCCGTGGTAGCATGTGGTAGCCAAATGTTCTTGAAGCAACTTTTGCAAGTGAGCCGGTCAGGTTGTGGCAAGGGAATATCGGCTAGGTCCCTACCCACTACCGCCCACCTTGCAAGGAACCGCTCGTGGTCGGGGTACCCTTCAAAATTGTTGGCGAAAGATTGTTGCAGGTCTTGCAAGTCCCGGTTGAACCGAGCGCGGAGCCACGCTTTCCGTTCGCAGTGGTCGCAACATGGTTGGGGCATACTTGTTTCGTACTTTAACAAAGTTTCCTTGGGTCGATAAGTGATAGTAAGATGCGAACACAAGGGAGTATGTATGCGAACAACGTGATATGTTATTATATAGTACACGCTATACGATATCTTATACCATATACGTTATAGACGCTATTGTATTTGACTAAACCTATTTGACTAAGTCTTAGCCCGCAAATAAAAAAATGAACAGAGTAATAAATAGGGACGAGGACTATCAATCTTCCAGAGGCTACCTACCCGCCCCGTACAATTGCCCATCGCTTTGGCAAAAGCACGTCGTGGTCCGCGGGGAAGACGAGAACCCTACGAAGGATCCCCACTATGGACTCACTCGCCCCAACAAGCGGTGCGAGTTGCATAAGGTCCTCATATGCATGGTTGAGTATGGGGAGGCTGGCGTTTGGCCATTAGAGTTTCCTTTCGATTGTTTCCCAATGCTCGACCACTACGCTGTCGACAACCGCAAGCAGGGTGCGTGGGTGTGGTGCGAGGAGATCGCAACCACTCGCATTGTTTTCCACGACCATGGAAACGACGACGATGGAAAATTCACCTCCCTTGTGTCGTACAAGTTGTGCGGCAAGTGCGCTAAAACTTGTCAGAGGATGGTGGTGCCTCTCGAGAGGCACGAGCGCAATGCAAGTTTGAATATTTCTGAACGTTTGAACGTCGAGTTCGAGCTAATATAGGATAGTAAATTAGCAAAGACTAGTAGCGATAACGAGCAAGTACAACAAACAAATATTATTTGATTGCCAAAACAAGTAATGATATATATCAACTTGTAAATGTAAATATTTTTTTCACGTGGCTAAGCATGGCATACACGTATTGTACCCCTATTTCACTAAGCCTAATCTATTACTTATCTCCTACCACGCTTCCGCGCACCCTCCGCTTCACGCCTTCGCTTGTTCGTGACTTTGTCCAAGCACTTCATAACGTCTGCCCCCAAAGTATTGAGCACTTTCACGTTGGCATCGTCCACCGTGGGGGCGAGGTCCGTGCCCGCGAGGAAGTACTTGACGTACTCCTTGGCAGCGAAGTCGAGAAAACCCCAGTGGATGGGCGAGTTGACTGGGTTAAGCTGCACATCCGGGTCGTATGAGGCCACGTCCTTCAAGGCCAAGTTGGCGGAGAACACTATTCGGGGCGTGCCATCCGCATTGGACACCCCTTGGTGAACCCCCCCCACAACGGCGCACTCGCCCAACTCCACTTTCTCCTTCCCCCCAACGTTCACCGCGAAGGCGTCGAGGGTTTCCTTCGGGAGCATTAGAGCGCGCTGCTCACGGAAAGCTATATCGCAGTTCAGCCTCAAGTTCTCTTGCGTCGATTGGCCTAATAGGTCAATCGACGCTTCCAACGACGGGGTTGGCGCAGAGCACACCCTTGTTGGGGAACATGGGCCCAAGTAGGCGACGATCGCCAAGTGCTGGGCGGGCGCGGTGAGGGGCTGGTTCAACGGCTGGTCAAGATGCCAAGGTTGCCACCCCCTTAGGGACGAGAGGACCTTCCCCGAATTCTCTGCAACCAGGTTGTCGTTGATTAAAAACGCTTTGTTCTCGACGGTGTACGAGTTACGTAGCTTTTCTAATACTTGCGTCTCCACCTCGTTGACGAAGACGTTCAAGTGCTTCCGATCTTCGTCGTCGAGGAAGTTGTCGTAGAAGTCCGTCAATATTCCCCCCCCCCCGTGTTTCGCGGTTTCATGAAACACCTCTAGCTTTCCTCCGGTAAGGGTTACCATTCCGCTAGGAAGTTTGTCCCAATCCGGCACCTTGTTCAACGCTTCACGCCACATAAGCGAAGAGCGCCTTTCCAGATGTTGTCGCGTGTCTTCGGGTAAAGACACCACGAAGTTGTTTGCGAAGCCTATTGCTCGCGTACGATCGAAGTCGTCCAAATATTTTTCTTTGCCTCTTGCGGGTTTCTTTGACTGTCCGCTGCATTTTGCGCATCGCAGCTCGCCCTTGCCTCTTTTTATCCGGGTGCAGCGTTTGCCCTCGTGGTCCATAGTCGACGGGTCTTGCTTGCATTCAATGAGCTTTCCCTTCTTGTTTAACTGTCCGCATTCGCAGATCTCGGCAAGTGTTGATTGTTCCATAGTCGTTACGATTTACGTTCGGGTTATAATAAATTTCAACTTTCACTAAAGGAAATAAAAGCGCCACTAACTTGCATATTCACGGCCGTGAATTCCAGATTCGCGGCCGTGAATTCCATATATCCAAATGGAACCAAAAACCGTTCGATTTTAATCGAACGGCTTTTGGTTCCATTCGGAAAGATTCACGGCCGTGAATCTAAAATTCACGGCCAGGAATAACTGGGACCCAAGCCCTCCCCATCTAACACCCCCCCCCTCACCCGACCCCCGGCACACCCCCCCCCACCCGAACCCCCCCCCTCTCCAGCCCCCACTCACCCCACCACACCCCCCCACGCCCCCCCAACACCCCCCCTGAAAAAAGATATAGTAATTAAATAATAAGACGTGGCCCCAGAGTTATCTACGACAGTTTCTGTGATTGTGCGGGTATTGGTTTTTTTGCGGCTCACTGTCTGTTGGGCCCGCCTAACCCCTTCAAGAGATGCGTATTCACGGCCGTGAATTCTAGATTCACGGCCGTGAATCTTTCCGAATGGAACCAAAACCCGTTCGATTAAAATCGAACGGTTTTTGGTTCCATTCGGAAAGATTCACGGCCGTGAATCTAGAATTCACGGCCGTGAATAACTGGGATACCGTTTCTGGCGCGACTCGGAAAGTTGCAAGGGGGAAGTATTTTGAGAAACAAGTTGCCGATTTACGACCGATTGTGACTAACTAAAAGATGCCTCGTGATAAGTGCGGTGTATGCTGTCCGAAAGCACCTAGCAAGCAAGATTTACGGCGAGTAGTGGCAATGATATTGGGACCGTATGCAAAGCTCGAAGAGATACGCCCAATTTACTGGCCTGCGCAATTCGAGTCCATAGGCGGAAGAAATGGGTATTCGCAATATAAAGTTGGAGAGCTCTTGATTTTGTTGAAATCATATTTCGTACATATCTTAGGGAGTGAGAATGCAATTAAAGAAGGTCAACTTGCTTTATTTTTTCCCGCGTTAGCTTCAATCCGGCCTACGGACAGCGGGCTCGAAGTGTGCTGTGATAGGCATAATACAATGGTAGCTTACGACGCATGGGTGGACGAAATCTTTTTTTCAAACCAGTCGCCAACACTCTCCGATGTATGCCAACCTACTGAACCCATAGGGCAAAACAATGTGAACGCGGAGATTGCGACATGCGACGAGATTGAACCGTATGAAACAACGGAGCGCGTTGTGGACAACAATGCGAACGACAATGCAAACGACGACAACGCGAGGAAGTTGTTTCCGAAACGAAAACGGAGTGCGTTGTCAACGAGGTGTGCTCCTATGAAAAATTTACCATTTAAAATAACGATACCAAGGGTATGTGATAAAGGCACCAGTTTTTATCCCACAATCGCACAACAATACACGCCTCTATTAGCAGTTATTGGCAGTTTGTTTCACGGAAAAAAAATTGGGGATTTTTGCTGTGGTAAGGGACCTCGCTACGTTTACAACAACCTAGTTCGGTTCAAACCGAAGACGATCTTTCTGAGCGATAAGCATCCTGCGCAAGGCATAAGACGCCTAGACTTAGAGAAAATCAAGTGGGAAGAATTCAACCCGCAAGTAGACATCATAATATCGTCCTTGCCATATGCAAGAGGGAAGTGCGAACCTTTGTTAGCTGCGTGTCTTCAATCCAACGCCTCGATCGTG
>LGRX02031690.1:0-23658 GCA_001247695.2 Cymbomonas tetramitiformis | reverse complement strand
ATGGTCCCCAAGCCGAGTAATCCCAAGGAGTTGCGTCTAGTCATTGACTACAGACAGATCAATGAGATCACAGTCAAGGACAAGTACCCCCTCCCGGATGTCCAGAGTCTCTTAGATGATCTACAAGGGGCTACCGTCTTCTCTACGATGGATGCCCTTTGGGGATTTTGGCAGGTTCCTATGAAAGCAGAGGACGTGGAGGAAACCGCAATGACTACGCACTTTGGAGCGTACGAGTGGTTGGTCATGCCTATGGGATTGTCAAACTCCCCAAGTACCTGGCAAAGGATGATGCAACAGTACCTCGGGCACCTTCCCTTTTGCAGAGTATTTGTAGATGACATCATGATTTTCTCGGCTGAGGTTCCGGGTAAGAGCGCCCATGAGGTACACCTCGACCACCTCCGCCAGGTCTTGGAGGCATGTCGAAAGAACTCCGTCTACCTTAAAAAGTCGAAAGCCAAACTGTGCAAACGATCAGTCCGGTTCCTAGGGCATGTGGTGGATCGGGATGGATGCCGCCCACAGCAGGATAAGGTTGCGTCGGTACGCGATTGGCCAGACCTAGAAACTGTCACACACGTGCGACAGTTTCTGGGCATGTGTGGTTTCTACCGGAGGTACATCCAGAACTTCGCAGATATCGCGTACCCGTTGACCCGCCTCACCAAATCCGGCGTGGACTGGACCTGGGGCGAGAATGAAAAGGCAGCATTTAAACAGCTAAAAACTGCTTTGATCTCCTCCCCAGCCTTGGCCCTACCCGATCAAAAGGGCGCAACAGACGGTTCCAGACCCTTCTTCGTACAGACAGATGCCAGTGGAGTAGCACTAGGGGGTGTACTCATGCAGGATCAGGGACGAGGCTTGCAGCCCTTGGCCTTTGAAAGCCGGCAGTTCTCCAGCGCAGAGCAGAACTATCACGCTGGGGAACGGGAGCTTTGTGCCATCCATCATTGCACCACGGTCACCTGGAGACATTATCTGATTTTTACATCATTTAAGCTCATGGGAGACCATAAACCCCTTCAGTGGCTCTTCGCCCCAGCTAGGGAGCTCAGCCGACGTCAGGCTCGCTGGTACGAGGACCTGGTAGAGGTAGGAGTCCATCAGATGGAGCACGTGCCGGGGCGCTGTTTAGTAGTACCAGACGCGCAGTCCCGGCGACCAGACTATCAGGAAATGTCAGCCAGAGAAGGGTTGAAGGAAAAAGGGATTGTGGATCGCGCCACGGATGGGCCCAGAGACTCCGCACCGATAGGCAAGGGGTCCGAAGAGGACGAGGATCCTACCTCTGTCCTCGGGGCAGTGGATCGCACCACCGATGGACCCGAGTACTCTGAGCCGAAAGGCAAGAGATGTGAAGAGGACGAGGATCCCACATCTGTCTTAGGCGCCACCTTCGAGTATAGTGATTCCGAGGACGAGTCCTTCCCTCCCACCAGTCCAGCACCGGTCATTGGTGAGCTCACCCATCTGAATGGGCTCACGTGGGTAGAGTCGCCGGCTCTTTGGCTGGACGCAGCTGCCACCCTAGCAGTAGGCGAGAAGTCCTTGAGGGATGCCGAATCGCTAGCAGTCATGACCAGAGCAGACCGAGCTAGGGAACAGGCCACAGCAGAAGTCCAGAGTCATCCGGAGGAAGGAGCACCGGGGACCGACGAGTTCCCCCACCCTGAGACCCAGAATCATCCAAAGGCAGCCGGAAAGGTACCTGAGCCCGTTAAGCCCCCAGAAGGTAGCTCCCACTACGACCAGGTCGTAGATCGCCAGGACTGGAAGCTGATCAGGGAGCGCTTTGAGGAGATAGCGGCCCAGTACGGGATGTTTGATGTTGACGCGTGTTGCGACTCCATGGGCGTTAACCGGCAGGTTGACACCTATTGGACCGACTGCTTGAAGGAAAAGTGGCGCGGGAAACACGTTTGGTGCAACCCCCCTTACACGAAGGATTCAGACTTGATAGAAAGAATTCTTCGGCATTTCCTTGCTGAGTGGCGCGCCGATCCGGAAAACACCTCGGCGATGTTCCTTCTGCCAGACTATGACGCCCCTTGGAGGCGGTTGATTCACCCCAAGTATGGGCTTCATCCGGTCAAAGTCTTTGACACGAAGGACGAAAAAGGTCGTCCCAACCACCTCTTCGAGTCTCCTGATGGAGGTCGACCCCCGCTGCGCTGGCCGGTCCTTCTGGTGTGGGCCCCAGCAGCCAGCAGGGCAAAGCCCCGAGCGCCGCCTGCGCGAAAGGACAGTGAGGTAGAACCCGACGAGCCTTTAGTCACTACAGGGGTTGCAGCAAGGGCCAGGGCAGCATCAGGCCCACTGAAGGCTGATGAGTTCGTCCGCGCCTTGCAAGCGGAATACGAACGCAGCCAGTACCTCAGCTCGTTGAAGGAAGAACTGATCGCAGCCCCGCATCAGAGGACAGACACATTCCGCATGGTAGACGACATGATATGGCGAGTGGCAGAAGGGCGGTATCAGCTAGTGCTAGCTCAGGATTCCCCCCTCAGAGAGCTGGTGATGCGCGAAGCACACGAGTCCCCAGCAGCAGGGCACACAGGAAGGGATAAGACACTGGACAGGGTATCCCGTCGTTTTTGGTGGCCACGCATGAGCAAGGATGTCACCGACTGGTGCAAATCCTGCGTCGTGTGCCAACAGACCCGGCCACGCAACGGGTATCCAGACGGTCAGCTTAACCCCCTGCAAGTCCCAGTAAGACTGTGGCAAGTGGTTAGTATCGACTTCGTCACTGGGCTGCCCCGCACAGAGCGAGGGTACGACGCGTTTGCTACCTTCACGGACAAGTTGTCCAAGATGGTGCACGTAGTCCCCATGCTTTACGCCGACAGCTCAGCTGCACAGATCGCGCGCATGTATTTCGACCAAGTGTGGCGTTTGCACGGCGCTCCCATGAAGATCGTCTGTGATCGGGACTCCCGCTTCAGAGATGAGATGCATCTCGAGCTACATCGGTTGATGGGAGTCCAGGTTGCCTCTACCACGCCGTACCACCCACAAGGTGATGGGCAGGCAGAGCACACAAACCACACGGTCGAACGCATGTTGCGCGCGTATGTCGACGCCAACCAGCACGATTGGGATCAGAGAACATAGCCTTATTTTTCTTCAACGGCCCGCATTCGCTATTTTCATAGGCCAGCCATCGGCCAAGCCGGCCTACGGCCGGCAATTCATCGGCCGGCCTTCGGCCGAAGTGGCCAAGCTTTCACCTCGCTTCCTCATGGTCGCTGGCGACGGCCAACTATCGGCCAACCTTTTTTTTTGCATCACTATTATTTGCGTGTCATCGCACTGGGTTTGAGGATTGCTCACATGCCGCACTCTCGGGTGCCGTCGCCTGCCGTATAAGTGTGCTCCTAGAGGTTTTGATGTATGCGCAATCGATCTAAGAAGGTGGCTAGACCAAATTCGAATGATGTCGCCACCAAAACGACCCAAAACTATTTTCCAGAAAGTACGGACAGCCGCCCAATTTTGGGGATTGTTCACATGCCGCACTATCCGGTGCAGTTCGATAGCTTGAAATGACGGCATTGAACTCGTCTACACGTGACACAAAATTACGGGACGATTGGATAAGTGACGCGTATGTTATGGTCCGATCAGTAAACCCTATCCTTATGGCGACATGTGTCGCACGTTTCCCTGAATTCCCTGTATTACCATTACCAGGTATTACTTTTGGTAAAATCTGTGCCAGCTATATTGGCAGGGTTGGTGTTAGAGGAAGTAATCATAAAACACGTGAGGCCCTACGGAATCGGATATGTTCCCAAAGTTGAATAATTATGCAACGAACAAATGAAAACGATATATAAACTAATTCAAAACATAAAACATGAAAATTGTAAAATTTTGAAACTAAATCAAATTGAAATCATCATAAATCTAAGAACACCATTCAAGTGCTTTTTTTCTTGGGCTCCTTCTTCGATGGTGTTCTTGCGGTGTGTAAGACTGTTGGATGTCGATGTCGTTGTGCGCGAATTATCGAATCCAGCGGCCACACATCGGCCAACCCGGCCTAGGTCGAAGATCGATCGGCTCAAGCAGCGGCCACCTGTCGGCCAGGGTGGCCGAGACCCATTATCCCTCATTTACCCTTTGGCGGGCGTCGGCCCAGAGCAGGGTAAAGCATCGGCCCGCCAGCGGCCCGGAGCGGTGTCGAGCGGCCCCGGGCCGGCCCGCCACGGTAGGCAATGTACCCTGATTGGGATTTGTGGTGTACCCCGGTCGAGTACGCCATTAATGACTCTCGTTCCGCCGTCACGGGCTTCACCCCTTTTGAACTGACGTATGGTCACGCTCCGGCCTCTCAGCTGGACTTCTTCGTGGAGGCAGCACTTGCATCACGGAGAGGCCGAGCTAAGGGGGGGAGGGGCGCAGCAGTAAAAAAGGTACAGCCCACGAGACAGCCCGCCAATTTGTTCGCCAGTTGCAGCTCGCTAGGGAGAAGCTGCTCTTAGCTCAGCAGCAGCAGATCGCCCAGTACGACGCGCGTCACAAGTCCAGGAGTTACGCAGTAGGCGATGAGGTTTGGGTGGACGCCACGTACCTCACCCCGCCGGGCGACCGCGGGTTGCACAAGAAATTGCTTAAGAAGCGCCTCGGGCCCCTTCGGGTGCTGGAAGTCTTTCACAGCGACAGGCAGATGGCCCTTCCCGCGAGCGATAGAGGCGCACCGTCGGCCTATAGGTTGCAGACGCCTAAGCAGGGGAAAGTGCACGATGTGTTTACCGTGGACCGGCTTTCGCCGGTAGAGTCGAGCAGCCGCTTTGTTGAGAGAGCTAAGGAGATTCCCCCTCCTCCGTTGGACGTCAGCGGGCGCAAGGAAACCCACGTCGAGAGGGTGGAGCGTTCGCGCACGCGCCAGCGTCAAGGTAGGAGGTGGACGGAGTACCTGGTCAAGTGGACAGGAATGCCCCGCAGTGAGAACGAGTGGAAGACCCGAGAGGATCTGGAGTGGGACGGAGCCGGCAGGCCCGGTGTTCCCAACCGGGCGTTGTTGGAGTTTGAGAGGATCGAGGCTAAGAGAGTGGAGCGAGAGAAGCTTAGGGTCCGTAAGAGGCGCGACGAGTCCGCAGGAGCGGTATGGACCACGCTATCGGAGGAGCTCAAGGTAGACGGAGCAATGCCATGGGTGCCAGTGGAGAGGTTTGATGAGGAAGTAGGAACTTTCGCGAGAGTATCTGCTCAGAGCACCCTGCCGCCAGTCAACGGAGCCGCAGCACTTGAGAAGGAGCCAGTCGGCCAGTCCAAGATTCTCGTATTGTTTTGTGGGACCGGGTCAGTCGAGAGGCAGTTCACTAAGCAATTTCCCAACAGCGAAGTAGTTGCCGTAGACATTCAGCCCAAGTGGGCCCCACACATTGCGAGGATATCATGCGATGGGACTACCGACAGTTCAGACCAGGACACTTCGACGTAGTCTGGGCTAGCCCACCTTGCACAGAGTACAGCCAAGCGAAGACGGTAGGCATCCGAGATTTGCGTGCTGCGGACAGGCGAGTTCGTAGGACATTGGAGATCATCCGGTACTTGAGGCCCGAAGCATACTTCATTGAGAACCCGAAGGGAAGAGAGCCCCACGGTTTGCACACGCGTCGATGCATGAGCAATCTACCAGCTCCGCACCTCGTCACGTACCGCATACAGGAAGCCCACGCACATCTGGACCAACGTTCCGTTGCGCACACCCTTGCGAGTGTGCGATTCCGACACGCCTTGCGAGTTCTTCCGGCAGCACGGTAGGCACGAGAAAGTAGCGCAAGGAGGGCGCGCGATGAGAGCCGGAGGTGTGTTTGCGGAGGGCATGGGAGCGCGAGAGAATTTGTATGGGATTCCGTCGGCACTGTTAAAACAGCTTTTCCACAACCTGACCCTACATGAAGAGGTGCATGCGTTCCTGTCTGAACTGCTTGTCAGGGAGGATCTGAGCGAGATGCGCGTTTTAGTCCAGTCAGCTGTTGTTGAGAGTGACCCGCCCGAGTTTGAGCCGGAACCGATAGCGTTAGCGGGAGTACGAGCTGAAGTGACGATTATACCTGAGGGCGGATGGGAATCTGACGCGAGTGGTCTTAGCGATTGAGAGCGTTGGGGAGCGTCGGAAAGAGCGGTGGCTCCAGCCTTGGCGAGACCAGGCGGCAGGTGAGAACCTGGGTAATCCATCCGAGAGAGCAGTGGCTCTAGCCTCGGCACAGCCAGGCAACAGGTGGAAATCTGTATAATCCATTTGAGCAGTGGCTCTAAGCCTCGGTATGACCAGGCAGCAGGTGAGAACCTGGATAATCTATCCAACCGAGCAGTGGCTCTAGCCTCGGTGCGACCAGGCAACAGGTGGAAATCTGTATAATCCATTTCACGAGAGCATTGGCTCCGGACCTGGCACGACCGGGCAGCAGTTGGAGATCTGGGTAAAAGCTCTAGCACTCCGAGGAGGCGGTGAAGGTTTAAAACCCTTTCCTCCGGGCCGGCATCCCGAGAACTGTCAGGTAATTGGCAAACCTATTGTCATCCCCTGTAAGTGTACCGTGTTGGGAGGTTTAAAACCTTGAGCGTGGTAATGGATGTGAGACCTTGAGCCTTGGGGGAGCCTGGTAGTGCGGATGGCAGACCGGTGAGAGGCCGACCCTTGTGCTTAAGAGGTCGATCTCCTTATTGCGGTGTGTCTTGGGAAGTGTAATGTCATCCCAGACAACAGGCGGCTGAGACCTGTATAATCATTCAGAGCAACAGTAGAAGATCTGTATAAAAACTTACTGGTCCGACGTGGTCAGCGTGGACGTGACCTTCCCTAAGGGGGGGGGAGTTGTGCTAGGAGGCAAGCACAAGAGCAAGAAAAACGGCTAAGTATAAAACGCAAGAGTACTCAGTACGGAGTACAGTAGGACCGATCAGAATGATGTTGATGTGAGGTGCCTAGCCCGTTGTACGGAGTACTCAGTACAGTTGAGTTATGGAAAGAGTTCCTGAATGTATAAGAACTCTAAGTGTAACCCGTTTCGGAGATGAGAACTGAATTGAAAAGTATAACATAAAAGTAAAGAGCCGTAACTGCTGTATATTGTGTATTGAAAGCATGCACTGAAAGCAAAAGCATAACTATATAGATTTACGAAACCGAAGTCTTATAGTTGACCAAGCGTAATCATACCTCGTGCGGTCGTTTAATAAGTGTAGATAGAATAAGTCCGAAACCGTAAAGAAGAGAAGAAGCAAGAGTGTAGACTCCTACAGCCTTCGACACTGAGGACGACACGGCCTTTGCTCGACTCTGTGCCCAACATGATCATCCCTTGCTTCGGCAGGACGAGGAGCCCTTCACGTTCTCCGAGGACTTTGACGTGGGGCTCCGAGCACAGTACGCGGGATTGATGCCCACCCAACCCTCACTCCTTGCTACCCGCGTGCACGAAGCACGCACCGCTCTCCGCGAGCTCAAGCAGGTGACTGGTGGTGCTATGTCCGACACTCAACACTTTCCGATGGTCCACTTCGGTTCGGCCACGCCCTCCGTGATCGACGATGCCGTCGTGGAGCATGAACCGGAGGTGGCGATCGAGACCGAGGAGGACGCGTTGATTCACCCGAAGCAGTTCATTGACGGTGAGCCGCCCTTCGAGAAGTCTTTTATGGACAGCATGTCTGTGCAATTGGGCTTCTTTGAGCCCGCCCCAGAGGTGTCAGCTAATTCCTTCAATCCCCTCCCTCCGTATATTTCTTCCACGCATGATTCCACTAGCGTGGCTGACACGGAGTCCAACAGCGGGGACTTGCATGATGCCGTACCACCACCCGCTCCACGGGTTGGTGGTGTACGGGCACCTTCAATCGGCACATTCCTCACGGCACCAACACTCCCTGCTATGTTTCTGTGCGTGAGCATCGCCTTGATCGACACCGTCACCGCCACTGCACTTTGTGATGTGGAGATTGCTCCGCGGTCGGTGGTGTACGGTGCCTGCTCTGGTTATCAGAATGGCACAGTGGACTACTTCACTGACCCCGACCTTCTGGACACTGGACCGGCTGACTTCTACAACATCTTCAATCTGGACTCTGACGGCTTCGGCATCTACAGTCTGCACTTTCAATTTGAAAGCTACAACAACTTCAATCTCTGTTAACTCTGCTCTGTGGACCACTTTCAAGGTGGCTAGAGTTGCTGTCGGAAGCCTAGTAGCACAACTAGATCTGTATCACGGGCACAGCAGCCTTCAATGTGTAGTGCTAGCTAGAGATTTGGGACCGCCCTGGCCAAGAGCACAGGCCCCCACTAGAAATTTGTTTCCACCGCTTGAGATGGTGTGTTTTGTTTCACCTAACAATCTGCCTGTTCCACCCTAACTCTTCCTCCGTAATAGTACTAACTCTTCCTCCGTAATAGTACAGGGTGGTGTGCTGGATGTGACACCCCGTGTGTGTCACAGTCCTCTGTCTGTACTAGTACTCCGTACAGTACGGCTGTCACAGGTTCAGGGTTTCCGGCTTAAGCCGAGCGACACTCAATCTAACTTCACTTCTTATGTTATCTTAAGTGTAAGCATTCTGTGTTTCAGCACCTCAATATATAGTCAGCACTATATATCCCACATCCCTCGCACGACGATCGAGACTTTTCAGATTTCTTCTGGAGCTCTGCGAATGATTCAAACACGGCATCGACAACTTCAATTCACGGCACCATGACTGTGCTGCGGGCTGGCGCAGCAGTGCCGCCACCGCCAACTAGTGGCCAGCAAGTTAATCATGCCGCTCCTGCACAGTGAAATTGACAGTAGCTGTATGTGCAGAGGGGTCCGATCACGGGCCGGATTTCAGATTTGCAACTCTTGACTAGGAACAACCCTGCCAGAAAGGACAGGCCTCCCCTTAGAACTCAGTTTCCACCGCTCTAGATGGTGTTTGTTCACAGGTTTCACATTCGGCTAGCCAGTCACCACACTAGGTGGTGTGCTGGAACAGTCACACCGCTTGCTTTGTGACTCTTCCTATAGTAGTGTGTATGACTGTCACCCGAACCCGAACCCTAACTGTTTATGCCCGTTATATCGGGTTAACTTATCAACTTTATTACATTCTGAGAAAACCGATAACTGAGCGAATATATCCCGGGTCCTAGGGGTATATCCTGCTGGATGTGACACACCGACAGTCAAATCTGTCACTTGTCACTTCCTATAGTAGGCTGGGTGACCGTCACCAGTAGACGGGAAACACCCGTTAGTATTTATGTGTATCTCTTTTATCAATCTGAGACTTTTACCGTTCTGATATCGAAACCCTTAACTCAGGGTTTATTCTCCGTTATCCGATATATACACCCGACTATATATCTGACAGGTTTGGCCCCACTTACGTTTTATTTAGCCACTGCGACACCGCCAGTATGATTGGCTAAAGCCAGACGCTTGGGATGGAGTGAGGCGCTCCGCGCGTGGAAGTGCCGGCAGTCGCGGGTATGGCCTAAGTTTTGTGGGTTGATTTACGGCTGGCTGTAGGCCTTTGAGGGCATCTTTTCTACGGGATTTAACGTTGGATTGGTTTACGCATCCTGGTTGGTCACCACACCGTTTCGTATCGGCCGCCATCTACCACACGACTTCTCGGAATTTCTGCTCTCTCACGGCATCCGTATCGACGACCCACCACATTTCTTGGCCGCCCAAGACTACCGCATTTTTTTCCCACGTCTTCTTGCCTCACTCCACCCCTATAGTCTTCTTCATCATGGTTGCTTCTACTAGATCAACGGCTAGCATGGCGCATCGCCGCCGCACATTAAGCACAATCTTTGACTCCGTTGCTGCCAGGCATGCCAACACGCCCGCGACCCCGACAGCGGCACAGCCGGCCGCTAATTCGGCGGGTGCTACATTTTTGGCATCGGTACGCACCTTGCAGCGGGAGCACTTCGACATGAAGGTGGCGAAGCACGTCCAGCGCAAGTTGTTCGACGGCAAAGAGGGGAGATTTTCCGGTGCGGAGCCCCACGCGGCGGCCATCTTCACGAGGATGGTCTCTGCCCTGCAGGCAGCATTCGTCACTGAGGACACCGGTTTCCTCCCGCTCTTCACGCTGGACGACGCTACTTTGGCCGTCCGCGTGGAGGCCAACAATTTATTGTTCTCCACGATCGAGCTGCTGATCGACCCCTCGTCGCCCGCGGCGGACTGGTTGGACTCGTCCAGCGCCAGCTTCCCAGCAGACGGTAAGCGTGTCTTGCTCGAGTTCGCCCGTAGGATGATCCCGGTTGGGGACCCCTTCCAGGGGCAAGCGGACATGTTTGCCGTCCGCATCGCTGCGGGCGTGGACCCTCATGGACCCATTGAGGACTTCAACGCCGCGCTCAAGGCTGCGAGGACGAGATCAACGCTCCAGGACGAGGACGTGAAGTCCCTTTTCATCAAAGCACTCGACGCCACCTTCTACCAACCGGTGGTGTCCCGTTTGCTCCTTCACGACCAACGAGCCGCCCACGACCTACTCACCATTCAGCAGTGGGTGCGGGAGTGCTACGGCGAGCACGTGCGGGCGGGCACCGCCACCGCATCCGCACACCGGTACTCCCACGGCACGCACTTCATGGAGAAGGGCGTTGATGGGTCGGGTACGGCGGGTGAGATCGAGGACTTACGGACGATGGTACTCGACTTGAAGAGGCAATTAGCCACCTTCCTCGTCGCCGCCGAGTCCGAACCGTCTCCGCGGGGGTTTACCCCTCGCGCGGACAAACCGGACCGCCGGGTCAAGACCCGTTTCGCAGCCTCGCCCCTCCCCAAAGGGGGGAATTGGTCTCAATCCGTCTCGCGAAAGGTGGCCTTCCACCGCGAGAGCGGTGCGACAATCCCGTACTGCCAAAATCAGGTATGTGCTAAGGGGAAAGCGAGACATTGGCACCGGGACTGCCCGAACGGGGGCAGGACCGGGCTCTCGGCGTTCGCCTTCGCCGAGGAAGCCGAAAACTCCGTGCTGGCCGCGAAGGTTCCAGCACGCCATCGACCACGGCGACCCCGTGGAATTCGACGCCCTCTGCATGCTCGCGGGCGGGAAGCCGGAGGTCTTCACCGATCTTTCGGCGTGCTCGTTCTGCGAGGAGGACGGTGAGGTCCTCGTGTCCGCTGTCGCCGAGTTCTCTGAGATGGCGCACGCGGCTGGAGCTTCAACGTTCAACATCAACACCTTCACTGCCGACTTGCCGGTGGTGTCGGAGCCGGCCGCGCACTCCCCGCCCGCGTCGGTTGAGTCCGAGGAAGATTGGACCGGTCCGCCAAACCCCTTCTGCCCTCCCGTCACCCGCACGTTTGCCGACTTCATTGAGGGCACGGGGATTGCATTGGTGCCCGACGAGCCGGCCGCGAGCATGAACTTGCTCTCCGCGGTTGAGACGCCGGAGCGCGTGATCGACTACAAGCCCGCGGCTTACGCCACGAGCGACGATGACGACGGAGGTGCCTCGATGACACCGCCGCGGCCACGGTACGGCTGCGGGAACGGCATTCCGAAGTTCGGAAGGTCTCTCCTCACTTCCTCCTTGGTGTGCGCACTCTTTGTAATTTGTGCCACCGCCGCGCCGCATGCCGTTGCCGGTGTCGGTGGTGCCGATGCGCGCACATGCACGGGTCCACCGGTCGGTGGTGCTCCGTGGACTGCCGCAGCAGTCCCGACTACGTGGGCTTCGCCAACTGAGGCGGTTCATGACGTGCCGTGTGCTATCCCACCTCGTCGTCAGCGGCGGGAGCAGAGACGGCAGGGCCTCTACATGGCTCCGATGCCGTGGCATCCCGGGCCGCCACCGCCTGCCGAGTTGTTTGTGGACGGCCCTCCGCTGTCGCCGGCTTCATCTTCAGATGACGAGGCTCCACCGTCGGGCAGCACTTGGCAGCATCCCGGTGCGGTGCAGCCTCCCGTGATCGAGAACCCGTCAATTTCTTCTACGAATGATTCATCACCGGCCCCGGGGGCCGGCAACTGCTTCACAGTCACGATGCTCCGAGCCGGGCAGACAGCCCCGAAGACCACTAGTGGCTAGAATTAGTCACGCCGTGCCTGCCTAGGATTTAGCTGTAGTGTAGCCTCCTAGATGTGCAGAAGGGCTCTCTGAATTTGAGCTGTGTTTAGGGTTTTAGCAAAGTGACAACAGTATCTGACAATCTTGCTGTGACCTGGGACCGCCCTGACCAAGAGTACAGGCCCCCAGTTGTGCTACAGTTTCCTCCTGTAGTTGAGTAGGGAGCTTGTTTGCTTCGTTCACTACTAGCTCCGGTCACCACCCTAGGTGGTGTGCTGGATGTGACACACCGACAGTAAAGACTGTCACCTGTCACTTCCTATAGTAGGCTGGGTGACCGTCACCAGTAGACGGGAAACACCCGTTAGTATTTATGTGTATCTCTTTTATCAATCTGAGACTTTTTACCGTTCTGATATCGAAACCCTTAACTCAGGGTTTATTCTCCGTTATCCGATATATACACCCGACTATATATCTGACAGTATCCAATATTTAGGTGGCATTTAGGGCATGTTACGTTACAGTGGCCCATATTCCCCACAGTGTGTTTAGGGTGTTACTTGGTATCAGTAACCCTAAAATAGGTAAAATTAAAGCAGTATAAATATTTTGCAAACATATTTAAGCAAAACTGCATTTAATTGCACACTGTATGTTACGTGGTTTGCAGGAGGTATTTTACACCCCTGACACACACATTTAATTTTAGGGGTGTTACAGGGTGTTACAAGTGCTGCATAAATCAGGGAATATTTGTTGATAGCTGAATAATCAGATCAGCAAAAAAAATCAACCCGATTTTTTCATTTTGAAATCATGCGTGGAGCATTTTTACGCATGGTGTTACAGCCAATATCGCAATATGTATACCCCTATATATTACACACCTAATATCTAGGGTGTTACACGAGATATGACCATGGTCATTATGATTTTCTGATACCTTAATAGGTATAAAATCATAATATCAAATAAAATAGGGTCGAGATTTCAATTTTGAAATCTATCGCAAACGAATTTCACCCATTTTGCCCATTTTTCGGGTATTTATTGTTTTCCATAGTAATATATCTCTGTGTGTGTAAGCTGCAAAGTACAGAAGTACTGCAACTTACTTCACCTTTGTACATGTCAATTTTCATGGCATAAAAGTGAATATATCTGTATGTCAACATCTGTGGTTGATCACAATTATGGGTTTTACTGATTTGAAACCCATGGAAGTTAATGCACTTCCTGCTGATATATTAGGTGTACCAACTATAAGCGGATTATCCACTTTAGTGCTAACTTGTCAACCTATGATATGTTTGAGCATATGACTGTGCACTAAGAGTATATCAAAATGATATCTCTGAATTCCAAACATATCTGGACACAACTTGATAATGATCAAAGCAGTTTAGCACAACACATATATATGTGTGTGTGTCCACAACAACCTATGTCAGCTCAATATGTATGTACTGATCTGATTAGGTGCATGCTTTTGTGCTGATCAATACTGAGTCATTTGTCAGAATGCAGTATAGTGGTTGTTGTTGCTCCAGCGATATGTGAGAGTGGATGGACTGTGCTCAACAGTTACCAGCTGTTATAATGAGCACAGTATTCTGCCTTCGGGTCTGGAGATATCTCCATCCATACGTGGAGATGTATGAATGAGATATCGTGTCAAGCTGTTTTGGTGATGCATGCACAATTTACAATATTGCAGTCACTCAGTATAGAATGTATATATGGTGTAATGCTGCATGTACTCACTATGTGCTGCATGTTGGTGAATGCTGAAAGTGGAGTATTAGTGCATGTGTGTGTGTGTGTGTGTGTGTGTGTGTGTTGCAATCATTGCAATCTCAGTATACACATATCTTGCACACTATATTGCAAGTAAGCATACAAATTCTGATGATTTGAAATATCTCTGCAGTCATCAGGATATAGTGTGAAATGCTGCAATATGGTGATCATGCATCCATCATGCGTCCATCCAAAGTATCCCTGCGAGTATACAAATGTTTTGCAGAGGATATTGACGCGCGTAACACATTTTGTATGTCTCGCTGCATGTAGATGCGTCAGGAATCATGCGCCCTAAAATCGTGCGTCCATTGCATCCGATGAAATCATGACAGGTGCACATCGCGCTGACGAGCTAAAAATCATCGTACGTGCGCGTTATTGTGAACGATTCGTGCGGATCATTAGCGAAAATCGATGTCGCCAATTATTTTACAAAGTATATCATTGTCGCCGGTGTATGTCGCATGAATGAATGCGATCGCGCTGTTTAACGAAATTTCGTGCGTCCAGTCGCAGTTGATGTGAATCATAAGTACTGACGATCATTTTTCGTTCGCGCGTCTGCATCTCGCATATCGTACCAACCCTGCGAATTTTGACATCATATGTGTGCGATCCGTACACTGTGCGCACACCTTGTCGTTTATAGTATTAAGACGATTTCTCTGCGAATGCTGTCAGCTGCGAATATGTTCGCGATGATAAATCCTCGCGCAATCCGTATGCTGTCGACATTCGAGCGTATGTTATTATTCGCTTTGCAGATATTCGATATGATTGCGAGCGCTGTCGCTTGTATGTGAGCGCTGTCGCTTGTATGCGCGAACCTGCACACACAAATACAATATATACGATATCTAACGCTGCACTCACTTGAGTTCTCGTTTCTCGTGCCTTGACGAGTTTAGAATACCATCTATTACGGGCTGATAAGCGAGCCCTTAGTATATCAATATAAAGCGCTGTGTTATAGAACGGTAACACACGCGTAAGTTATTAGCGGGGATGAGTGCAGACTTCTGTGAGAAGATACTGCTCTAGCACAACGCTAGCTCATCTATACCATATGTCTCCCATCACATAGATGGTACCGCCATTGGGTTGTGAACCCGAGACATTGGTTGAACGACCAGTATCGGCAGAACGAATGATGCGTTCGCCCTATAATACTGCGCATGCTTGTTCCGCACATGCTAGAAGCGAAGATGATTTTTTGTTTGGTACTTCAAGATTGTATCTTGCTTCGCCATCTTCGAGTTCGACGTACGAACTCTCGATGACAGGTGTCATCCAAGTCTTTCCTTGAATAAATGACAGATGATGTGACTTATCATCTCGATGCCATGTACAGTCATAGTCGACCGTACTGACGACTGTCTGACGACTATCTGACGACTGTCTGTCATTATAATATATGACATGACTCGACGCGGCCATGACATGACATGACATGGTATGACATGCGTGGGTATGACACGTATGACATGTATGACACATGTGTCATCGGTCATAACCGGCGAGGAGGAGTGGGACCTTGGTCGACCGAACTCGATCTCAGAGGTAGAGGGGGACTTGGGACCTTGATCAAACGAAAACGGAAGGGGTAGGGGGCTTGAACATTCGGATCGGACGGAAGGTTCGGGGGGGACTTGGGACCTTTCGGAAAAAACCCGCTAGAAGCCCGGCACATGTTATTTCAAAGGCGGATGTTATGTGTCACAGTGCAACGAGTGGAACGAGAGGTGCTGTGTCACATAACTCTGGTTATGTGACAGGCCGTAGCGGAGGGAATAAGGTTTCGAACCCAGTGTGAGTTCGGCCTCACGAGTTTTTGTCTGTTTGAGAAAGGGTTTATTATTACAGTTTATTGTTACAGTTCGAGCATTTTACGGTATTTGTTGAGTTTCGGCTATGGACCAATTTTCGGATACAGAATTGGCAGACAAGATTGCTAGGTTGAAAGCGTCAGATGAGTATGCGGCTTACGCACTCAAGTTAAATGAAATGATCCCTGGTTTGTCCGAGCGCGATAAGCAAATACAAAAATTCTTGAAGGATCTAGTAGAGGAGCAACGAAGCAGGGCAAAACTAAATGACGGAAAGTTGGAGGCAGTGTTACAAGCAGTGGCTCAAAAGTCAAAAGCCTCAGAAGCGCATCTTGCAGCGTCCAGTGTCGTGGACCTCTGGCGGTTTCGTTCACTCAAAAGCGGGTGGTGCGAAGGCAGAGGATCTGTCCTGTAAGCGGCAGTTTGAGAATGTGGACAAAGCAGATTCAGTTTTCTTCGAGGCGAGTATCTCGCTTAACTAGTTGATCGAGGATCCACATTTCGTGGAGAAAGTTACAGATGCGGAATTCAAAAAATTAAAGCAGGCAGCAGCCGCCCTCGAAGGGGGTTTGACTTGGGCGGCAGAACAGGCACAATTAGTAGACATAGCGTTTACCTACGGTTGGCCTGTCGCAGTTGAATTTGCAGGAGAATCCGTAGTAGTCACGGAAGATCAGAAGAAGAGGCTCAAAAAGAGCAGAAAGGTTGTGGCAGAGAGGCACGCGAAAGTAGTGCAGCCTTATGGAGGGCGCAACAACTCTGCGTCTGTTCCGAATCAAGGCAGAATTTGTTTTAACTGTGGCTCGCCGTATCATATTTCTCCAGCTTGCTCGAATGTGGTAAAAGGAAAAGGGAAAGGAGGCAAAGGCTTATATTGAGCTTGACCGACGGAGTTCGGAAAATCGGAAGAATGAATGTTGCTTCTAGTGACAGGCTTATCGCCACTCGAGTAGAAGAAGCTTATGACAAGAAACAAGAAATATATATATATATATATATAAGGATATATGTCAGGTCTTGAGGAGGTGAAACGGTCTCGCGGGGGCGGTGTTTCGGATACTAAGATGATATACGATACTTAGTTGAGTGTTTACTCTTTGCCCGACAGGATTTGTGACAACGGACAAAGGTGACATCTCGGTGAGGGTGACGAGGCGGGAGACCTTGTGCCCCTTACGGGGAGGAGCAGATGGGTTCCCCGTGACACCACCTCACCCCGTGGGGCTGAGGTGTCACCAGGCAAAGAGGCAGGAGCACTGCAGGGTCTAGGAGCCACACCGGCTCGGGCAATCCGGCATGCGCCATCCCAAGGTGTTTGAAAGTCCATTGCTAAGTCAATCTAAAGAACTCAGGTCCCTCGAGGATCATCACAAACCGTGCAGGCATGGAGATGAAGGGTCAATGCTGAGTTGTGCTGCGATTTAGTCTTGCTTCGCCGCCGACCGGGATGTTGTAGCTGCACCCTGGAAAGGCGGGATCCACGGAACAGAGCGGAGAGCCGGCCAATCGGCGTCACCGTCGTCCACGGAGGTGTCGGGCATGGGCTCCGGCCCGTCACGATCGAGCAAAGGGCGGAAAGGGAACGCGGCCGGCTCATCGTCGTCATCGTCGTCCACGGCCGCATGTTGCAGGGAAGGCGAGCCATGGCCCGCCGGGGCACCGGGGTCCGCCGCAGGCGGCACACCACCGGCGGGCCGAGCCCAGGCAGCGACCGTAGGGCGCTTCGGCGCCGTCGGCGCATCAGGCGGCGCCCTGGTGTCTATTGCCAAATGGGTACGGTGGGTTAACCCACCGTAATGACGATTTTAAACAACCCAAAGCTTCTATGTAACGGCGTATATTGTCTCAAACCTATGTTGCATGGCACTCATGAAGAGTCCCTTCGAACATGGAAAACATAATTTGCACCATTCTAAGGTGTTTTCGATATGTAAGAGGCGCATGAAGTTGCCAAATATTATGGTGGGTTGGGAAATTTGCTTACGGTGGGTTTACAAGTGTCATAGATATTGGTAGATCCGTGCCGTACGGAGGGAGGCGGTAGTATGCGATCTTAGGGTTGGCACTTCATATATGATAGTTGACAATGTTAAGTTTTGATGTACATCACTTGGGGAGGCATGTGCATATCGTAGGCATGCTACGTTACCGTGGGGGTGTCGGGGTTCATTAAGCCCTCAAATTGGCTAAAATCCGTTATTTTCATAGGGTTTCGTGGGGGAAATAAGTTCACGTCAATGGGTACAGCTCAAGCAGCTGCAAAAGTTTGTACATCAAAATATATCAGTATACCAAACGTTTTTCATCTCAACAAGGCAATCCATTGTGTTTAAGCATGTGCATTGTCATGTATTCACCCAAGTGCAAATACGTACGCGGTGATGAAGACGAGGGACTTCGCGTGTTTGTCTCCGGCATATTCGAACGTCACCTCGAATCGCTTGCCAGGTGCTTTGTCCGGGTCACATGTGGTCACTCGAGCCTTCAATCTATAGTCAAGGGGGTTGGGACATTGCCCGCCAAACTCTTGGACAGTCCATTCCCGCCCACACGCACCAGCGGGAATGCATATCTCACACCCTATTATTTTCTCAAGTTTTCTCAAGTTGAGCGCAATAGGAGGCATGTTTAACAGCGTCTGCCGCCAAGTCTATTGACCCCCGAGTACTTTTAGTATTAGTTTTAGGTGTCTAGTTGGTCACTATAATGTCACATTTCTTGCGAAACCGCGTAACGACCCCGTTACGCGCCAAACGCGTAGGGTTGGTTTACCCACCGTAACAGCGTGTTACGGTGGGTAAACCCACCGATCTGGCAATAGACACTGGAAGGCGCAAATGACGCGGCGCACGAGAAAAGGCACACCCCCTTTGTGGTGAGGTGGCCATCGGTGACGCCCCAAAGGCGGAAGCATGTGATGCAAGGGTAGCCGACCCCCTCCCACACCAAGTAGCAAGGGGATGCGGGGGTTCTGAGCCGGCTTCCAATCTCCAACGGGCTTGACGATGCCGCCGCGTGTGTGCACGGAGTTGAACGTGGCATCACCGGCTCCGTCTGCCCGCGCCTTGCCACCACCAGCGCTCGGAGATGGAGAAGGGGCAAGGCGGGAGAGATGCCCCCATACCGTGGCGATGCGGAGGGCGAGGGTGGACAAAGTGAACCTGTGGCCAGCGGCGAGCTCACGTAGCACCACCAGATAAAATGGGGACACGTGCGGGGAGCTCGCCGCCGATCGGCTGAGGACGTGCTGGAGATCATGTACACGCCCATCGTCGTCGTAGCCGGGATGAAGTCGTTGATGCTTGTCGCCCAGGACGCGGAGAACCGTGAGCCGCGGGGCGGGGTCGGCGGTCTCGTCAATCTTGGTGTCCCGCAGCTTCGTCCAGAAGCGGAAAGTGTCGGGGTCCGTGGTGGCCTCGACGTGGAAGCGAAGGCGTTGTAAAGCGCAACGCCCATCGCGCGGGTGAACTCGAGCGGACTCCTGGTAGAGAGCCAGAGCCGTGCCGTGGAGGACGCCCATGAGGATGATGAAAATGAGCTCGTTCAGGGACCAGTGGTACTCGAGGTACTCGTGCTCGAGGTCGAAGAGCTTGTCTTACTCGTAGTGGGAGATGGGGGACAACCATAGCATATATCTTCCAAAAGATTTTGCGGCCCGCAGTTGCAAATCTTTCAGGCCCGGTTTCGGCCAGCCCGGCCCGTCTCGAAAATTGCCCGCCGCAGGCGAATTTTTCCAATTTTAAGTATGGGAATATCATGAAAATCAAAAATTTCACGTAAAATTTTGAGATTTTCACTGTTCGTCTACGGCCCGCAGCCGGATCCAATCCCGGCCCGCTTTCGGCCCGGCGTGACACGCTACGGCCCCGGGCCGGCCCGCCACGGTAAGATATATGCCCTGGGGACAACACGTGGCGAAGATTACCAAGAAGGACGGCGAAGTCGGTCTCGGAGTCAGGGCCGTCGAACGTGTAGCCCTTCTGCGGTTTGAAGCCATGGGAGCGGAGGACCTTCACGAGCTCCTCACCGTAAGTGAAGGCGTAGTCCAAGCGCTCGCTGTACTCGTATTGTTGTGATGCGCGGACCGGGGTGGACTCCCAGACCGAGGCATCGCGATGAAAATCGGCGGAGGTTGCAGCCAGCGAGATGAACGTCGGCTTGCTGATGAGTGCGGACATGCGCACCACCGGATCGGGATCTTGACCCGGCGTCCGAGAACCCCTCTGAGGAGAAGGGGGCGCAGAGCCAGGGAGTGCGGAACCTGCAAGCGTTCCAGATGCAGCCGCGGCACGCGCGGAGCGGAGGGACTCTACCACAGGTCGAGGGCTTCGCCGGCTGGACGCCATAGCTGGAAGCACGTAGTCGGGAATGGTCGAAAATGCGTAAAAGCGGTAGGGCACAACTGTAGCCCAATTTCCTTACGGTTTGACGATAAAATCTGGTCGCGGCCGCGATCTTCAACGGTGGCCGGGGTCGGGATGTGGTTGCCGTCGTAAGGACGAAACAGCTGCCTAGCGGCGGTCGGGAGTTCAAGGAGGCCGGGTTTGGCGCGCTCCAAGGACCAAAAGTAACCAAAACGAACACCCACAAGTGGTGGCCGATAACCTGACAAGAAACAAGAAATATATATATAAGGATATATATATGTCGGGTGCTGAGGAGCAGAACAGTCTCGCAGGGGCGGGTGTTCTCGGATACTAAGATGATATAAAATACTTAGTTGAGTGTTTTATAGCACACTGACAACTGTGACAACGGACACTGGTGACATCTCGGGCTGAGGGGTGACAGGCAGGAGACCCACCGTGCCCCCCCTTACAGTGGGGGGGGCAAGATTGGGTTCCCCGTGAGCTTAATGCCCTTCGCAGTAGTTAAGCTTAATGCTAACTCGAAGAGACAAGCAATGGTACGTAATTTCGTTGTTCAATCGTTGTGTACAAGCATAAGAGGATAGCCTGAAGGCTCGATCGAGAAGGGGCAAGTAAGCCCGGCTTGTGTAATGATGGATTCATAATTGTTACGAGTGTATGTTCAATGAACGTTTCAAATGCTTGTTGGTACTCGTTTGATCTTTGTTTTGTCTCAGATTAGCTCTTGCTGATTTCAAATGTGATTATGGTTTAGCTAGGGTAGATAGGGGGGTCCCATAGTGTAGGCGTGTCACATAACTGGATGTTATGTGTCACAGTGCAACGAGTGGAACGAGAGGTGCTGTGTCACATAACTCTGGTTATGTGACAGGCCGTAGCGATGGGAATAAGGTTTCGAATCCAGTGTGAGTTCGGCCTCACAAGTTTTTGTATGTTTGAGAAAGGGTTTATCGAGATCGGTCTATTTGAGAAAGGGGCCCCTCCCCCCACCCTCAAGGGTGCTGTGTTTTTGAGTTACACTAATGATTTTGGTGCTTCGTTACTTTTCGATTGTACAGGGTGGAGTGTCAAGCTTTAATGCAGATTATAGTGTGTTCAATAATAAGATTCGTTTTAGTGTACTGAAAATACCCTTCTCAGATTAGCTCTTGCTGATTTCAAATGTGATTATGGCTTAGCTAGGGTAGATAGGGGGGTCCCATAGTGTAGGCGTGTCACATAACCCGGTCTATAAAACGACGAAACATCAAAAGACGTATCTCTTAAACGTTTCCGATTTTACCCTCTATGGAGGGTTATGATTTCACATCGATCAACGGTGCAGATTTCACTTCTCGACAACGTTGAGGTACATATAGCCAGGAAAGGCATACCACCCACGCGTGGGTGGGGGCGGCCATAAACGCGGCGCAGTGGTTAGCTTGTGTTCCATAAGTTTTTTGGGCACCCAAGCCCGAGGTCCCGGGTTCGAGCCCCGCAATGGACAAATTGAGCTTACGGAAATCGTGACACAAATATGGGGCGTTCATGCATACCCTGGCTCATTTTGGGGGGTTTGACATATTTGGGAGGCATGGTGCCATTCAATCTGCATCTTGTGGGGCTATAGGGCGGTCAAAGGGTGTGTCATACCCCGTATGACATGTGTATGACAGGGTGTCATACCCTCGCCATACCATCTTTTATCGCCTTGTACACCTCGGAAATAGCTAGAATGAAGGGCCCATGCGGCGAGGGTCCACATGGGCACTCTAATCTATCGTTATGATGCCATGGTGCACGGTCCTCGCCAAATGCATGCCTCTCATGAGCTGAGATCAAAAGTGAGCCCACTTCGGACTCCAAAATTTGAGGGGTGGTGCACATAGACTGACGAATCTGGGCAAATTGACCGGAGCGATGGGCACCCTCGCACTTCCAATACCTTTTGGGACATCCAGACACCGCTACTTTAGCCGCCCCGCACGAGATATCGAGTTTGTAAAGAAAATCTCGATGAAACACAGAATCCGGAGTTTACCCTCGGCACCCCCAAAAATTCGGGTCTTTTTTAACGCATTCCCGGCCAATTTTTGCACGTTTTGGAGCTTGAAACGTGGATCCCGTCACCCATCAAGGATACACGCACAAAGTTGAAGTTGTAGCCGTTAATATGAGCCGTCATATGCATGACTCCGATGAACAGAGCGCAAGCGGTGCGTCATCGTCATGGCAGATTTTCGAAAAGTAAATACCCTCTATGTAATAAGGGTACACCCGCCTATATAGAGGGTAGAGCTCTATTGAACGATTAAGAGATAAAATGAAGTAAAATGTTTTTTTTTTTCTTCCTGCTTGCCCTGCGCCCGTGCACACATTTATAGCATGTCTTCATGATATAGCAAAGAATAGTTACGTTTCTCATGCAATGCAAGTGTTGTCAAGGCGCTTTTTTGCATATTTTCTTGCAAAGTTATCAAACTGGAACCAGGCATTATATATTTCATTTGCAGGGAACCTATCGATCAGATCACCCACCCACGAATTCACAATAAATGGCGCATGCGGATGCTCGTACACGATCTTTAAATTCGTGACACGTACATCCTTCTCTAATCTATTTTCTTGATTTTTAGAACAAAGTCGCAACCGTCAAGTTGCAGACTCCGTACAATAAGGTCCACCAGAAAACAACGAAGCCTCAGCGAGGCTGCAGCATGAACGTAAGGGTTTCCACGGAGATGGTGCCTCTCAGATATCCGCACAGCAGTGGACAACGAGTGTCAGTATGCGCAAACCAATGTTCGGTACCGCTCTTCAGTAGGACCATTTGCCTGAAGAAAACGATAGGTACGTGCACTGCCAGAAATCGGTTGGTAAAGAGAAGTTTATGGTCACAAAGATTACGTGTATCGAAAAGTTGGAAGTCAAGAGTGCCGTGCGTTACTACTTCAGCGAACTCCTTGCAGTCTGCTGTGTTTGCTAGCACAGTGGCTGTCGGCCTTTCGCTCGACAACTTCGCGGTTGGATTCGCCTTTTCCCTCACTAATCGCCGTTTGATATCTTGGGAATCCAACGCCATAATCGCGGCGATGAACGCGGGCGGCCAGCTCGGCGCATCATATATCGGACAACAACTTGCAGGAATAATGCTTTTCGGCAGCGTGGCCCCAGGGATGTTGTTTATTTGGCTTGGGCTCGACGAGATCCGGCGAGCACGCGCTAAGCTCCCTGAACCCTCAAATTCAGGCGAATACACGCCGAAGCAGACTGAAGGAATAGAGGAAATATTAGGACTTGGCTTGGCGTTATCATTGTCTAACGTCGCAGGTGGAATGGCTTCCGGCATGTCCTCCGAAGCTTCTCTCGATCTCCTCGTGTTAACGGCTTTCATCGCCTCTTTCATTTTGATGCAACTTGGAGGAATGGCCGCTGCCTCTGCCTCTGATTTTCTTGGCAGTCGGCTTGAAGGACTCTTTCCAGTCGTCGGAGGGACACTCTTCGTTTTGCTGGGAACTTGGCAGCTTGCTGACGCCCTATTGTGAGTGGCAACACTAGCACAGCCAGTCGACGATTAACTTACAAATTTGCGTTGCGAAGACGACGAGTCCGAGCTTCATGTCTTGAACCGTTTTTCCGT
>LGRX02031688.1:0-15747 GCA_001247695.2 Cymbomonas tetramitiformis | reverse complement strand
GTGAAGATTATAAAGGTCATAGGTAGTAAGGTAAGTGAGGTAATTTAATTTGGGTGAAGATTATAAAGGTCAGAGGTCTAGGCCCGGTCGATCTCAAAGATGAGATCTCCACTAGGCCATCCGACAATTCAATCGGTTAAATATATTGCTCATTAGTAATTGATGATTGGGCGGTTGTTATGCATGGCGGTATGATTTGCAATGTGAGACATTATATGTGTTATATGGTTAGATATGATATATTATGTCGACGGCGTACATGTAGTATACGCTAGTTACAAATAGAGGATGGCGGTGCAAGGTTTGGATGTCCAATATGATTACCAAGGCGACATAGCTAGTTACTATAATGATACGTTACTTTCTAGTGCAAACTTTTCCCTAGCGTTCGCGTGTTGGTTGCGCTTGGTGGCGGTGTATGGATGATGATATATCCCTTTCGTTCAGGTATTCATTAGTTATCGGTTGGGCGGTTGTTATGTATGTACGGCAATATGATTTGGGATGTGAGATATTAAATGTGTTATATAGCTAGATATGATATATGGTGGCGGCGTACATGTAATGTAAGCTAGTTGCAAATATTGAATGGCGGAGCAAGGTTTGGCTATCCAATATGATTATCAGGGACACAAATAGTTACAGTACTATGATTACTTATTTTCTAGTACGAACGTTTTCTTAGCTTTCGCACGTTGCTTACGCTTGGCAATTGTAGTGTAGATACACGTGTAGTGGAATAAGCAGACACTCTGCATACATATCTTACATACTATTTAGCATTTGCACATGCATGGCATCGAAAACAATCTGTTGAATGTGCAGAATGTAAATGCTCACGCACCGATCAATACATCAACATTGCGGCGCGCTGCGCGCGATTAGCGCTAACTGCATAATCAATACTAAGATTGCCTAATTGATGAGACATGTCTGCAACAAATCGTGAAGAATAGATGGAGTGTTATACATGTTGATGTGGATAATATTGATGTCAACAACCTCTTGGAGTGTTAGCTGAAGTCTGAGCAAGCAATGTATGACCCTCGTAGCAGAGTTACTTTTCTGCTACACATGTATGGCGATGTCCGTCGGCTTGTGGCAATTGCTTAGGCGGGGGCGAACATCATGTGAAAAATAATGGAGGCTCACTATACATGAGTTGGTGGTGCACATGCCCATTTTGCATACATGTGATACACAATCATGCTCACTCTCTTTCACACACACACACACAATCATGGCTGAATGCTTTGATCCCCGGTGTGGGTACATAGTGCAATTGATCTTCTGCGGCTACGGTGTGCCAAAGGAGTCGGTCCAAGGAAAAGCCACACTCATGCACGCGCATAATTACATACTTGCACACGCATCCAAACACAACTCATACACACACACACGCGCGCGCGCGCGCACACTCGCGACTGCAAGCGCACGCGCACACACACACATTCTTGCCACTTTGACAATCGATATGCATGTTGCATGTAGCATGCACACGTTGCCCGCTGACAAAAGCAGACCCACCATCAATCCAGTGGATGTGAGAAACATGCTTGTGGGAATAGATCAGGGCATGACTATATACCGCACCCACACATCCTTGCTAGCCAAAAAAGAAAGTGTGCAGCCACGTTGGAAGCTCAGCCAGTGTTACACCGCAAGTATATTATGAAAATATCACACGTTGGTGCTCGAGCGCACACCGTGAAATTCGAGAGGGAAATTGGCTGCATTGAAGTCCCCATATATATATATATAACGTTGTGTATATATATATATGTATATATACGTCTAGCTTTGATTGGCATGCGCATTAGCTCGTTCACTTTATTATGTGTGTGTATGTGTGTGTCGCACGCGCGTGCGTGTGTGCTTAGTGCGTGTGCGTGGTTGCATCAACGGGCGTATGCACTCACAACGCACTCGCTGATATTCATCAATAATTTTGAGCACAAGCCGAGACAGTGACTAAGGTGGTGCTTGAGGCGAGCACTGCATAATCTGATGTCCATTGATACCCCTTGCACATGCATAGAATTATTGTGCCCATCTTGCGCTGGCATTTGTGTTTTAGGACGAACAGCAAAGGGGGGCACGTTTGTAGCATTGCGGCAGTTGGCATCTAGCACGCATGGCATACTACTATGATCATCATATTAGTACTTTAAATTTTGACAATGTGAAAATCTCATTATGACTGCATGCTGCACAAACTGTGCGCAAATAGGCTGATGTGTATATCGAATGCAATCTTTAACAATTACCCTTGCGAATAAAAATATCACATTATGCCGAGACGCAAATGATTGGCTGTGTATGCGGATTATTATATGATTGTGCATGTGTAATTGTGTATCCAGCCGGAAAACGTGCGAATAAAGCAATATTTACTGATGCAGGACGCCGGGGATCGAACCCAGACCAAGAACTTGTGCGAGTCTCGTGGACATCGTCCTCCTTCATCATCCGATAAACGCATCAACGTGCATGTGCAGGGCGTGATATATATGATGCTCTCCGTGGTGTGTAACTTAGTGCTTAGTGCCGAGTATGTGATGCGTGTGTGTGTGTGTTCGTGTGTGAGAGAGAAGCAAGAGCTACTTTGCTTCCATGATTTGGCACATATATTGATGTGCCCGTAGTGCATTCCTGTGTGAATGGTGGGTGTTGATAATGCATGCGTGTGAATATCCAACATGTAACCATCGGAATGATACCTGACTGCGGCTACATGCATACACTACTTGCTCGTTATAATTCATCATTCGACTGAGTGACATTTGCAATTCCCACTCGCGGCTGGCGCGAGCCTATGCATGGTTGGCTGCCTTCACGTGTGGCGATATTAATGGGCAAGCGCTTCTTATATCATATATACATAAAAGTGCATTTCACCGCCATGAACGTGCATCAAACCTCGCGCTACTTCGATCGGTCGCAGCATTGTAAATCGAAGCACGAATGACGTCTCATCGACCTCCGCCATCATGACCCTGTGCCAAACACACACACACACCTTTCTATTACAGCAACTTGCATGATAAATTGGCTGCCGCTCTTCGTACGCGCGCTACAATACCGCAAACGTGTTGGCAACGGAAATACATTATCGTTGCCACTGCGAGAGCATGCTCACATTCAACGCACACGCGCGCGGGTACATGCCGATGCGCAGCATGCATGCACTTATGTGGCGCGCACAATCGCATGCATGCAGTTCTTACATACTGAATGAGGACACATGCGATCAAACATACATATGCGTTATTTCGCATCATCGTTCATCTGCGTGATCAATGCGTTCCGTCGACTGCAAGAAAGATTGTCCATTTATACGCGATGGCGCTAGCGCTCACGCTCTGCGATGACGCTTGCGCTGGTGATGGTGCTGGCGCTTGGGGTCGCTGCGGCGTTTTCGTTTGGCGATCGTCGGATCAGGCTGTCGGTCTTCGTCGCCCGTTGGGATGTGAGCTTTGCTGCTGCTGAATGACCATCTCCGTTCGCTTTCCTCATACATAGCAAATAAAGAAAATGGCGAACGGAGATGGTGTTTTTGTATAATTATAGAGATGCGCCCTCGCTGGATAGGGATTCAGCAAATCACGAAATAGAATTATACAGCGTGACATAAATGGTACATGTATGATGGGCATCCCAGCACGGTATAATAAGAACAATCGTCGAAAAGTCTTATACCTGACTATATTGAGTTCCATTTCTTCTTCCTCCCTGATGTAAATCATCGTAACGCCGCTTGGGTGCACGTTGTTTATGCGGAACCCAATCAGGCATTATAAATATACAGGCGATGAGTGCCACAGACAAGATGCTAAAAAATGTGCCGCGATATATACCAGCACGTATGGATGGCATAAGTATAATAAATAATTCCCAGAAGGTTAACAGTGCCAGTCACGTCTTGTTGGTATAAATATACACATAAACATGAAGACTTTATACTGTAAAGTGAACACTGCTAAGTCCGGAGCTAATCAAGCTTGCATACGCACAGGTTCTGCTACGATTTGCATAGCAACATTCTAGTTTCCGCCCGGTGAGACGTATACCTGCGCGTGCCCGTATGCAAGGCGCTGTGGTGCAGAATGAGAGCAAAACACGGCCGATGTGAAGCAAATACAGATGTGTCAATCTCACAAGCGTCAGCAACGCTCGGATTGATCATATGATTAAAATCTGCGCGGATGAACGCTCGGACAGATCATATAATTAAAATCTGGAGGCGAGGATGAAAAAGTATTACCCTCAAACCCGTAAGACTGAATATCCGAGTCATCATCGACATCCATATCTTTCGTGTATAAATGCTCAAAAATGAAATGATGTAATATATCCACCCTGTTAGTAAATCAGGGGATATTAGTATTTCCCCTCTCCCACCCCCTTGAATAAGGGACCTATTTGCTGCACCCACGTACGGCATACATCTTGTCTAAATGCGATCGATACTCATGAGGAAGGAAATGAGTATAGGGAGAGGAAGAAGATACTAATAAATTTGCAAATGGAACTGAAATACTTTGAACAAATTATGCCAATCATGTAAATTGTAAGCAACAAGCAAGTGGTTATATAGGAGTTGACGGATAACACCATTATGCGTCTACCATACTAAGAAACCTACATAAATAATTATGTCTCTTTGCCGGCATTGGTAGTCTTTGGAGCCCAAGACATATTGCCAATGTAGTAATGCAAATGCCCATTGACTCGGTCGATTTCGTAATTAAACACTCGATTACCCATGAACTTGTGGACGGCATAAACAAAAAAGAGGAAAGCAAAGGGATCCCTATGTCTCTCAATGACACACGGAATGCGCGGTGCATACCACCCCGAGAATGAAGTATCACAAACTGTCCAGCAATAAGGATCGGCAATATTCGTTTGATGTGCACGTTGGAGCAAGCCGGTATACAACGAGTATAGATGGTGTGTCTCATTTGGTGCAAGATAAGGGTCCTTAACACGGTAAGTAACCTTCTTCACCGGACATGCCCCCCGATCATAAGGTGAGCAAAATTGAGGCGACAATCTATCAAAATCTTTCGTGACGGTATGGTGTCTCACGATATAGTCAATAAATTGTGAAAACAAAGAAACATTCCGGTTGATGAACGGTCCAAACTCCTCGAAGAATAAATTCACACATGCGGCTACAATCCCCTTAGAATTGTCGGAATGAAGCCCCCATGCATCAAGTGGGGACATGCAATGTGACTTCCCATATGTGCTCGAAATTCTGTGCACAAAGGATTTATTAGCACTCTTACCAAGTATCGGAGTAACAAGAAAATTGTGCTTATGTGTGTCATTTGTCCATTTGAAAAATGCATGTGCATCCGAGAAGCCGGTCGAAGACGGATGCATGTGACGTGCAAACCGGTTGCTCAAAATATTATTCATATTGACAGGATGGTATGCATGAGCATATCGGCCGCAAACTAAATCAGATTGCTTCGGCGGTAAGCAAGTTGGAAATATTGTTGAGCTCATTTGTGACATATGAGTCAGTCGTGGTGTCGTTGAAAGCATCGGTTGACAAGGCCAAGTGTCTCTTGAAGTATCGCCCGACTGTAAACCGGTACATAAGAAAGATGCATCAGTGTGCATATTCGCATAAAAGTGTGAAATAAATGTACCAATTATGGAATGCTGATTCGGCAAGAATATACTTGGCAGCTTGATGCCATCAACATCACTGAAGATACCCATCTTATCATGTGCTTGTGAAACATTCACTCCAACAGAAGATATAAATTCTACTGGAGGTGCATATATTTGCAAGATAATAAACGGCAACATCCTGGCCGTGATCTCCTCTGGCTTGGAAATAAGAGAAATGTCAGCACATATGACATGCGCATAGGTCGGATCTTTGAGCATAATGTCAAGATCGGGTATAACTGGAAAATGATTTGGTAAATGATTGATATAATTTGCAGGAGTAAACGTTATACTACGGTCACAGGATGAACGGCCAGAACTCTCACCATGTGCCAAATCCAATGGTGTTGCAGTGGAAACTGGTACGTCAACACAACCAACTGTCGTAGCATGCTCATAAAACTTGGTAGTGCTGAAATCGTGTAAAACACAATATATCTCAATCGGCCTGGCCGATTTCATTCCTTTAGCCATTGCTGATAAAAATAGCAACACATTAGGAATTATAACCTCCAATGTAGGTGCAGGAAGCATCGTGATGATCCCATCAGTTTTGCAAGCAATCTGTTGAATTTCTTCGAGAATGTGGTTCCGTTTCTCAAGAGTCGCAATGTGCTCTGTCATCGACTGGATCTGCTGATTCTGTTCTTGATAGCTTTGATGTATACCGGAAATTTTGTCAGCCAATAAGGTCAGCTGTGCATTCTTACCCTCTGCTTGTGATTTGCTTTTGTGGCTGAACACACAAATAGTAGTTCTTGTGCCACATTTGCCATGCTTCTGCTCGAATGGGCACATCGGAATCAAAGTGTCGAGCCTGAGATCATGAACACGTGGCTGTGCACTAAAGGCATGCACACAGTGTTGCCCCAGGGTGCAACCCCCATTTATAAGCTGGAGCATCTCTGGGGGTAAGGTATCTTTATATTGCTTTCTTTGCTCATCAGAATGTATAATATGCTTGAAAAAATCTCGGTAACAGAAGGACGTCCGTTTGGCATTTATATCTGCACATGTGACATCAATATCGTGACTCCTCATGATTGAGCCAGCATCATCGATATAAACAGCGTGGGTATCAAGTAGAGCTTGCTGATCCTGAAACTGTTTAGCCCATCTCTCCATTGGTGGAAGGTGTGTAACCTGTTGTGACGATGGGTTGGGTGCATGACGTGACGATAATACTCCAGTTGCATACTGCACATCCGTGTCACGAAGATCTGACGGTGTCATGTTTCGGGCAGCTGATAGCTGCATATTGGAACGATCGCCTGGATGCTGATGTGGTCCTGATGAGCTCGACTGCAATGTATATAAAGGCATTTATAGTAAGTGCAAAATAGAAGTACACAAATCTTTGCAAAACATGTCGCTTGGTATAAATCCAAAATGATTGAGCTCACCAGGACACCGAAAGGCAAACTTATATGCAAGATTCATCAGCTTGTGTTCATCATATAATTTGTCGGATACACAATAACGAGCCAAATGTGCCACGTATGTCATGAATTCTCGATAGTGAGAGAAAATCCGGTAGCCACGCACTAATTCACCATAAAATACTTGATGGATCTGATCCACATCATAATTTGAGAACCTATGAGGAAATTTATAAACCTCAAAACCCAAGGCAGTGCGTTTGTCAAAAATTGTGGTGTGTACCACGCCGGATCTTGTGACGTATAAATGCACGTCAAGATAATTCGCAACAGCGATGGAGTTTTCATCCGGTGTCAACAATGTAGGTTGAAGCGTCACACCAGTATATGCTGGATAGATTTGCCTATATATATCATGAAAGTTCGGATGATTTATAATACAAAAATCATCAGCATACCTAAAGGTAAATTTTATTTCACTTGAAGTAGGATGAGCTGTGGCATAATTCTTTTCTTTATGCACCAATGAAATGTTCGTGATTATACCGGCAGAATAACTACCGATTGGAACCCCATTAATTTGCTTGAAAATAGCTCCTCCTGCTGTCACATATACATTGTCTAAGATAAATCTTAAGACGGTAGAAATGTGCCGAAAATTATATTGTCCCCTGTGAATGTCACATGGAGTAAAATGCCAGGTGGCACAATCTCGTGTACGATCTGTTGCATGTAATATGACATAACATCCACTTGCATCAACAATATTCATGACAAACTCTAATTCCGCACAATTGGCTTGGTATATGAAGTCCTTGCTCATATTTGGATACATCGAGTCGATATCACTAGTCATTAAATGGTGGATGTGATTTGGTCTGGACAATATAAATTCTAAGGAGTTCTCCACCAACCAAAATTTCCGGACACCTGTTTGATGATACTCCGCGGTATGAAACTCCTTCAAAGTGTCCAACACAAGTCTAAAGACCGATGTAATAATGCGTTGAGGAATATCAAAGATCGTAAATCCATCAGCTGTGATCAATCTCGCAATAACAGGTGTCTTATGCAATTTAGGAATCGCATATAAGTAAGGAAGCGAAAGTGTAACGTTCGGTGACCAGTGATGTGGCGAGATAATGGAAGTGATGCGTTGTGCTAATGAAATCATAATGGAATCCAAGTCGTCGTAAACACGTAAATATTTGTTAAAATCGGATAGATGTTTCACGATGAAATATCTACTCCAGTTATTGCATACAAGCGCCAAATTGGCAGTCGCTTTGTCAATAGCTACGAATGAAAAATCTTTAGACATATCCGCCAATAAGCACTTATCAATATCAGAAGATAGCGGCATCAATCTTCGATATAAAACCGAAGGATCGTGATGATGGAGTATAAAGTATGCTGTATTCGAAAATGTGTATAAAACCAAACGTCGCCAAATTGATGATTGTATGTTGAAACAACACATCATCGTCAAATGTGTGTTGTCGAGCGAATCGAGTCAGTGCTAATTCAAGCGCATCGCATGCAGCTTGTAAGGAAGGATCGGCGATGTCTCTAAAGTTAGCACCAAGCTTCAGACGTTCTAATAAAGCACCATCTGGATAGTAACCGGCCAAATTACTAGTGCATACATGGTCATGTGTGCGCGGGCAGGTGAATGCCAGCCCATCAAAATAGTGTTTGCATGGACAATCGAAATCGGCATTCATGACATTGTCGAACAAATCACGTTTCCAAACATCAAAATCAAAATCAGACGAGATCCTTTTGTTTCTAGTCAAGATTTCTGCTAGCGATGGATTCTCATGATATGTCCATCGCACCTCAAGGGCGCCCTGAAATGGATATGAATGTTCACATTGTCTAAATATATGCCTCAAGGGAACTTCGTCAAACCATTTGTTAACATGTTCGATTAAAAAGAAGAATTTCAAGTCATCATTCTCATCTGCGTCAGTGGTACGCGAGGACCGATCATAATATAACTTGGGATCGCGCAGCATAATCAGGACGATACGTCGCAAGCGCAAATATAATCAAAGCAATTCCAAAACGAAAAGACCTCGAGTCATACACGAATGATATGAACGTGTACCTGTGGTGCGTCAAAACTGTATAAATGAACAATTGCGGTGTAGCCTCAATGGGCAGATATGCGCAAGACTCTATTTACGAGTTCGCGCACGTATCAGCGTGTAAATCCGTCAACGTGAATGCAAGCTGCATATCTCAGCCACAAATACCATTCATCACTGTCGCGAATCGTTAAAGACACAGGTGTTTTTGTATAATTATAGAGATGCGCCCTCGCTGGATAGGGATTCAGCAAATCACGAAATAGAATTATACAGCGTGACATAAATGGTACATGTATGATGGGCATCCCAGCACGGTATAATAAGAACAGTCGTCGAAAAGTCTTATACCTGACTATATTGAGTTCCATTTCTTCTTCCTCCCTGATGTAAATCATCGTAACGCCGCTTGGGTGCACGTTGTTTATGCGGAACCCAATCAGGCATTATAAATATACAGGCGATGAGTGCCACAGACAAGATGCTAAAAAATGTGCCGCGATATATACCAGCACGTATGGATGGCATAAGTATAATAAATAATTCCCAGAAGGTTAACAGTGCCAGTCACGTCTTGTTGGTATAAATATACACATAAACATGAAGACTTTATACTGTAAAGTGAACACTGCTAAGTCCGGAGCTAATCAAGCTTGCATACGCACAGGTTCTGCTACGATTTGCATAGCAACATTCTAGTTTCCGCCCGGTGAGACGTATACCTGCGCGTGCCCGTATGCAAGGCGCTGTGGTGCAGAATGAGAGCAAAACACGGCCGATGTGAAGCAAATACAGATGTGTCAATCTCACAAGCGTCAGCAACGCTCGGATTGATCATATGATTAAAATCTGCGCGGATGAACGCTCGGACAGATCATATAATTAAAATCTGGAGGCGAGGATGAAAAAGTATTACCCTCAAACCCGTAAGACTGAATATCCGAGTCATCATCGACATCCATATCTTTCGTGTATAAATGCTCAAAAATGAAATGATGTAATATATCCACCCTGTTAGTAAATCAGGGGATATTAGTATTTAATGCGAACGGAGATGGTCATTCAGATGACCCATATCTAAATTCATAACACGTACAGCGAACGGAGATGAAAATTTGGTTTGGGTGAAGATTATAAAGGTCAGAGGTCTAGGCCCGGTCGATCTCAAAGATGAGATCTCCACTAGGCCATCCGACAATTCAATCGGTTCAATATATTGTTCATTAGTGATTGGTTGGGCGGTTGTTATGCACGGCGGTATGATTTGCAATGTGAGACATTATATGTGTTATATGGTTAGATATGATATATTATGTCGACGGCGTACATGTAGTATACGCTAGTTACAAATAGAGGATGGCGGAGCAAGGTTTGGATGTCCAATATGATTACCAAGGCGACATAGCTAGTTACTATAATGATACGTTACTTTCTAGTGCAAACTTTTCCCTAGCGTTCGCGTGTTGGTTGCGCTTGGTGGCGGTGTATGGATGATGATATATCCCTTTCGTTCAGGTATTCATTAGTTATCAGTTGGGCGGTTGTTATGTATGTACGGCGATATGATTTGGGATGTGAGATATCAAATGTGTTATATAGCTAGATATGATATATGGTGGCGGCGTACATGTAATGTAAGCTAGTTGCAAATATTGAATGGCGGAGCAAGGTTTGGCTATCCAATATGATTATCAGGGAAACAAATAGTTACTATGATTACTTATTTTCTAGTACGAACGTTTTCTTAGCTTTCGCACGTTGCTTACGCTTGGCAATTGTAGTGTAGATACACGTGTAGTCGAATAAGCAAACACTCTGCATACATATCTTACATACTAGTTAGCATTTGCACATGCATGACATCGAAAACAATCTGTTGAATGTGCAGAATGTAAATGCTCACGCACCGATCAATACATCAACATCGCGGCGCGCTGCGCGCGATTAGCGCTAACTGCATAATCAATACTAAGATTGCCTAATTGATGAGACATGTCTGCAACAAATCGTGAAGAATATATGGAGCGTTATACATGTTGATGTGGATAATGTTGATGTCAACAACCTCTTGGAGTGTTAGCTGAAGTCTGAGCAAGCAATATATGACCCTCGTAGCAGACTTACTTTTCTGCTACGCATGTATGGCGATGTCCTTCAGCTTGTGGCAATTGCTTAGGTGGGGGCGAACATCATGTGAAAAATAATGGAGGCTCACTATACATGAGTTGGTGGTGCACATGCCCATTTTGCATACATGTGATACACATGCTCACTCTCTTTCACACACACACACACACAATCATGGCTGAATGCTTTGATCCCCGGTGTGGGTACATAGTGCAATTGATCTTCTGCGGCTACGGTGTGCCAAAGGAGTCGGTCCAAGGAAAAGCCACACTCATGCACGCGCATAATTACATACTTGCACACGCATCCAAACACAACTCATACACACACACACACACACACGCACACTCGCGACTGCAAGCGCACGCGCACACACACATTCTTGCCACTTTAACAATCGATATGCATGTCGCATGTAGCATGCACACGTTGCCCGCTGACAAAAGCAGACCCACCATCAATCCAGTGGATGTGAGAAACATGCTTGTGGGAATAGATCAGGGCATGACTATATACCGCACCCACACATCCTAGCCAAAAAAGAAAGTGTGCAGCCACATTGGAAGCTCAGCCAGTGTTACACTGCAAGTATATTATGAAAATATCACACGTTGGTGCTCGAGCGCACACCGTGAAATTCGAGAGGGAAATCGGCTGCATTGAAGTCCCCATATATATATATATATATACAACGTTGTATATATATATATGTATATATACGTCTAGCTTTGATTGGCATGCGCATTAGCTCGTTCACTTTATTATGTGTGTGTATGTGTGTGTCGCGCGCGCGTGCGTGTGTGCTTAGTGCGTGTGCGTGTGTGCATCAACGGGCGTATGCACTCACAACGCACTCGCTTATATTCATCAATAATTTTGAGCACAAGCCGAGACAGTGACTAAGGTGGTGCTTGAGGCGAGCACTGCATAATCTGATGTCCATTGATACCCCTTGCACATGCATAGAATTATTGTGCCCATCTTGAGCTGGCATTTGTGTTTTAGGACGAATAGCAAAGGGGGGCACGTTTGTAGCACTGTGGCAGTGTGGCATCTAGCACGCATGGCATACTACTATGATCATCATATTAGTACTTTAAATTTTGACAATGTGAAAATCTCATTATGACTGCATGCTGCACAAACTGTGCGCAAATAGGCTGATGCGTATATCGAATGCAATCTTTAACAATTACCCTTGCGAATGAAAAATATCACATTATGCCGAGACGCAAATGATTGGCTGTGTATGCGGATTATTATATGATTGTGCATGCGTAATTGTGTATCCAGCCGGAAAACGTGCGAATAAAGCAATATTTACTGATGCAGGACGCCGGGGATCGAACCCAGACCAAGAACTTGTGCGAGTCTCGTGGACATCGTCCTCCTTCATCATCCGATAAACGCATCAACGTGCATGTGCAGGGCGTGATATATATGATGCTCTCCGTGGTGTGTAACTTAGTGCTTAGTGCTGAGTATGTGATGTGTGTGTGTGTTCGTGTGTGAGAGAGAAGCAAGAGCTACTTTGCTTCCATGATTTGGCACATATATTGATGTGCCCGTAGTGCATTCCTGTGTGAATGGTGGGTGTTGATAATGCATGCGTGTGAATATCCAACATGTAACCATCGGAATGATACCTGACTGCGGCTACATGCATACACTACTTGCTCGTTATAATTCATCATTCGACTGAGTGACATTTGCAATTCCCACTCGCGGCTGGCGCGAGCCTATGCATGGTTGGCTGCCTTCACGTGTGGCGATATTAATGGGCAAGCGCTTCTTATATCATATATACATAAAAGTGCATTTCACCGCCATGAACGTGCATCAAACCTCGCGCTACTTCGATCGGTCGCAGCATTGTAAATCGAAGCACGAATGACGTCTCATCGACCTCCGCCATCATGACCCTGTGCCAACACACACACACACCTTTCTATTACAGCAACTTGCATGATAAATTGGCTGCCGCTCTTCGTACGCGCGCTACAATACCGCAAACGTGTTGGCAACGGAAATACATTATCGTTGCCACTGCGAGAGCATGCTCACAGTCAACGCACACGCGCGCGGGTACATGCCGATGCGCAGCATGCACTTATGTGGCGCGCACAATCGCATGCATGCAGTTCTTACATACTGAATGAGGACACATGCGATCAAAGCAACGACTGATTATGCGCACGTCGTGACCAAAACGACGAATATCGAAAACAAGCATGCGCGCGCGCATCCATGCTCATGCGCGCAACGCGTCCCAAAAACGAAACACACAAAATAACAGCATGCAACCTATGTGGGCATTGTACACATAAAAAGCCACGTTCAAAAATCAGCGCTCCGCTGTTGAGCTGTGCGTGCAGCGAGTGGAACCGTCGAATAATGCTGAGTATCAAATATGATCTGGCATTTTAAGTCCTCCCCGGAGCGATCCGATCATGTGTGCGACAGTGCTTAATATGTGCGTCTCGACATGCGATGCCATAACGCGTGGGTAGCGTCGCGGTAAATGCACGCGAATGCAGCGGCACTGCCATCGTTAGCGTCTGGCGATCGTGAGATCGAAAGTCGTCTGTGACGCCCGTTGCGATTTGAGCTTTGCTGCTGCTGCTGCTGCTGATTGACGTGGCATAGGCCAAGTTTAGTTTATTCTAGGCCCGGTCGATCTTAAATTAAGATCTCCACTAGGCGCATCTGACGGTCGATGGGATTATTTATCTTGCCGACGTGGCGCACTCGAGAGATCCGAACATGAACATCGAGCCATTCCATTAATGATTTGACATTTCTCGATCTGCGCCGCCTCGCGTCTGCTATGCAATGTAAAAGCGAATCTATCTGATTTCCGAACATCGCGTCGGCCATGCGATGTTTAAATCAATTTCGCCATTACATCATATGACCGCAGGATCATGTGCGCGACCGTGCTTTGCTTTTTGCTTCCCAGCATGCCATGCCATAACGCGTGGGTGGCGTCGTGGTACATACATGCGACTGTTGTGGCACTGTCATCGTTAGCGTCTGGCGATCGTGAGATCGATAATTCGACTGCGTCGTCCGTTGGGATTCGAGCTTTGCTGCTGCTGCTGCTGCTGCTGCTGCTGATTGACTAAGGTAAGTAAGGTACTAGGCCTTGTCGATCACAAATATGCGATCTCCACTAGGCGTCGATCTTTTTGGACGGCACGGTTCATTACCATGCGATGTTAACATGGATATCGCCATTGCATCATATGACCGCAGGATCATGTGCGCGACAGTGCTTTGCTTTTTGCTTCCCAGCATGCCATGCCATAACGCGTGGGTGGCGTGGCGATAAATGTACGCGACTGCAGTGGCAGTGTCATCGTTGGCGTCTGGCGATCGTGAGATTGATAATTCGACTGCGTCGCCCGTTGGGATTCGAGCTTTGCTGCTGCTGTTGCTGCTGCATGTAATACACTAGGCGCTGTCGATCACAAATATGCGATCTCCACTAGGCGTCGATCTTTTTGGACAGCACGATTACTTACCATGCGATGTTAACATGGATATCGCCATTACAGCATATGACCGCAGGATCATGTGCGCGACAGTGCTTTGCTTTTTGCTTCCCAGCATGCCATGCCATAACGCGTGGGTGGCGTCGTGGTACATACACGCGACTGCAGTGGCACTGTCATCGTTGGCGCCTGGCGATCGTGAGATGGAACATTCGACTGCGTCGCCCGTTAGGATTCGAGCTTTGCTGTTGCTGCTGATTAAGGTAAGTAAGGTAATTTGGTTTGGGTGAAGATTATAAAGGTCAGAGGTCTAGGCGTTGTCGATCACAAATATGCGATCTCCACTAGGCGTCGATCTTTTTGGACATCACGATTAATCACCATGCGATGTTAACATGGATATCGCCATTGCATCATATGACCGCAGGATCATGTGTGCGACAGTGCTTTGCTTTTTGCTTCCCAGCATGCCATGCCATAACGCGTGGGTGGCGTCGTGGTACATACACGCGACTGTTGTGGCACTGTCATCGTTGGCGTCTGGCGATCGTGAGATGGAACATTCGACTGTATCGGCCGTTGGGATTCGAGCTTTGCTGCTGCTGCTGCTGCTGCTGCTGCTGCTGCTGCTGCTGCTGATTGACTAAGTACTTGGCGCTGTCGATCACAAATATGCGATCTCCACTAGGCGTCGATCTTTTTGGACAGCAAGATTAATTACCATGCGATGTTAACATGGATATCGCCATTATATCATATGAACGCAGGGTCATGTGCGCGACAGTGCTTCGCTTTTTGCTTCCCGGCATGCTATGCCATAACGCGTGGGTGGCGCCGTGGTACATACACGCGACTGTTGTGGCATTGTCATCGTTAGCGTCTGGCGATCGTGAGATGGAACATTCGACTGTATCGGCCGTTGGGATTCAAGCTTTGCTGCTGCTGCTGCTGCTGCTGCTGCTGCTGCTG
>LGRX02031687.1:46409-101210 GCA_001247695.2 Cymbomonas tetramitiformis | reverse complement strand
TATCCGATATATATACACCCGACTATATATCTGACAGGTTTGGCCCCACTTGCGCTTTATTTAGCCACTGCGACACCGCAAGGATGATTGGCTAAAGCCAGACGCTTGGGATGGAGTGAGGCGCTCCGCGCGTGGAAGTGCCGGCAGTCGCGGGTATGGCCTAAGTTTTGTGGGTTGATTTACGGCTAGCTGTAGGCCTTTGAGGACATCTTTTCTACGGGATTTAACGTTGGATTGGTTTACGCATCCTGGTTGGTCACCACACCGTTTCGTATCGGCCGCCATCTACCACACGACTTCTCAGAATTTCTGCTCTCTCACGGCAGCCGTATCGACGACCCACCGCATTTCTTGGCCGCCCAAGACTACCGCAATTTTTCCACGTCTTCTTGCCTCACTCCACCCCTGTAGTCTTCTTCATCATGGTTGCTTCTACTAGATCAACGGCTAGCATGGCGCATCGCCGCCGCACATTAAGCACAATCTTTGACTCCGTTGCTGCCAGGCATGCCAACACGCCCGCGACCCCGCCAGCGGCACAGCCGGCCGCTAATTCGGCGGGGGCTGCATTTTTGGCATCGGTACGCACACTACATCGGGAGCACTTCGCCATGAAGGTGGCGAAGCACGTCCAACGCAAGTTGTTCGACGGCAAAGAGGGGAGATTTTCCGGTGCGGAGCCCCACGCGGCGGCCATCTTCACGAGAATGGTGTCTGCCCTGCAGGCGGCATTCGTCACTGAGGACATCGGTTTCCTCCCGCTCTTCACGCTGGACGACGCTACTTTGGCCGTCCGCGTGGAAGTCAACAACTTATTGTTCTCCACGATCGAGCTGCTGATCGACCCCTCGTCGCCCGCAGCGGACTGGTTGGACTCGTCCCACGCCAGTTTCCCGGCAGACGGTAAGCGTGTCCTACTCGAGTTCGCCCGTCGGATGATCCCGGTTGGGGACCCCTTCCAGGGGCAAGCGGACATGTTTGCCGTCCGCATCGCTGCGGGCGTGGACCCTCATGGACCCATTGAGGACTTCAACGCCGCGCTCAAAGCTGCGAGGACCAGGTCGACGCTCCAGGACGAGGACGTGAAGTCCCTTTTCATCAAAGCCCTCGACGCCACCTTCTACCAGCCGGTGGTGTCCCGTTTGCTCCTTCACGACCAACGAGCCGCCCACGACCTACTCACTATTCAGCAGTGGGTGCGGGAGTGCTACGGCGAGCACGTGCGGGCGGGCACCGCCACCGCATCCGCACACCGGTGCTCCCACGGCACGCACTTCATGGAGAAGGGCGTTGATGAGTCGGGTGCGGCTAGTGAGATCGCGGACTTACGGACAATGGTGCTCGACTTGAAGAGGCAATTGGCCACCTTCCTCGTCGCCGCCGAGTCCGAGCCGTCTCCGCGGGGGTTTACCCCTCGCGCGGACAAACCGGACCGCCGGATCAAGACCCGTTTCGCAACCTCGCCCCTCCCCAAAGGGGGGAATTGGTCACAATCCGTCTCGCGGAAGGTGGCCTTCCACCGCGAAAGCGGTGCGACAATCCCGTACTGCCAAAATCAGGTGTGTGCTAAGGGGAAAGCGAGGCATTGGCACCGGGACTGCCCGAACGGGGGCAGGACCGGACTCTCGGCCTTCGCCTTCGCCGAGGAGGCCGAAAACTCCGTGTTGGCCGCGAAGTTCCAACACGCCATCGACAACGGCGACCCCGTGGAATTCGACGCCCTCTGCATGCTTGCGGGCGGGAAGCCGGAGGTCTTCACCGATCTCTCCGCGTGCTCGTTCTGCGAGGAGGACGGTGAGGTCCTCGTGTCCGCCGTCGCCGAGTTCTCTGAGATGGCGCACGCGGCTGGGGCTTCCGCATTCAACATCAACACCTTCACCGCCGACTTGCCGGTGGTGTCGGAGCCGGCCGCACACTCACCGCCCGCGTCGGTTGAGTCCGGGGAGGAATGGACCGGTCCGCCGAACCCCTTCTGCCCTCCTGTCACCCGCACGTTTGCCGACTTCATTGAGAGCACGGGGATTGCGTTGGTGCCCGATGAGTCGGCCCCGAGCATGAATTTGCTCTCCGCGGTTGAGAAGCCGGAACGCGTGATCGACTACGAGCCCGCGGCTTACGCCACGAGCGACGATGACAGCGAAGATGCCTCGGTGACACCGCCGCGGCCACGGTACGGCTGCGGGAACGGCATTCCGAGGTTCGCGAGGTCTCTCCTCACTTCCTCCTTAGTGTGCGCGCTCTTTGTAATTTGTGCCGCCGCCGCACCGCACACCGTTGCCGGTGTCGGTGGTGCCGATGCGCGCACATGCACAACTCCACCGGTCGGTGGTGCTACGTGGACTACCTCGGCGATCCCGGCTACGGAGGCTTCGCCGACTGACATGGTTCATGGCGTGCCGTGTGCTATCCCACCTCGTCGCCAACGGCGGGAGCAGAGACGGCAGGGCCTCTACATGGCTCCGATGCCGTGGCATCCCGGGCCGCCACCGCCTGCCGAGTTGTTCGTGGACGGCCCTCCGCTGTCGCCGGCTTCATCTTCAGATGACGAGGCTCCACCGTCGGGCGGCACTTGGCAGCATCCCGGTGCGGTGCAGCCGCCCGTGATCGAGAACTCGTCAATTTCTTCTACGAATGATTCATCACCGGCCCCAGGGGCCGGCAACTGCTTCACAGTCACGCTGCTCCGAGCCGGGCAGACAGCTCCGAAGACCACTGGTGGCTAGAATTAGTCACGCCGTGCCTGCCTGGTAGTTAGCTGTAGTGTAGCCTCCTAGATGTGCAGAAGGGCTCTCTGAATTTGAGCTGTGTTTAGGGTTTTAGCACAGTAACAGCATATCTGACAATCTTGCTGTGACCTGGGACCGCCCTGACCGAGAGTACAGGCCCCCAGTTGTGCTGGTTTCCTCCTGAAGTTGAGTAGGGAGTTTGTTTGCTTCGTTCACTACTAGCTCCGGTCACCACCCTAGGTGGTGTGCTGGATGTGACACACCGACAGTCAAGATCTGTCACCTGTCACCTCCTATTAATAGTAGGCTGGGTGACCGTCACCAGTAGACGGGAAACACCCGTTAGTATTTATGTGTACCTCTTTTATCAATCTGAGACTTTTACCGTTCTGATATCGAAACCCTTAACTCAGGGTTTATTCTCCGTTATCCGATATATATACACCCGACTATATATCTGACACAGATTGAAGAAAGTAGATGTCAAAGTAAAGCATAAACCAAATTGAAGACCATGTTGAGGCCAAAGCACATCTCAGTACACCACCAGAAAGTGGTGCACTGCCAGAGCCAGAAGTAAATCTACTCGGGGTCAAAGTCCAGAGGGGCACCGTCACCACAATGTCCACTGTAGTAGCCTGCAGCACTGCTCTCCAGTGGGTCAGGCGGCCGGTGAACCACCGCCGCAGCACCCAGGGAGTGCAGTATTGCATTAAGAGTGACGGGGTCCAGCTCGGATATACCAGGGTAGATGCATAAATCCCCCCTGCACAGCTCAGGCTGCGGTGCAGCCCGACCCGATACCTGCACAGAGTCGATGTCATTGGCCGCCGTGTAGGCGGCTGCCCCCACACCCATGATCGAGATGAAAAGAACGAGGGAGACAAAGTAAGGAAACCCCCACGGGCCCGCGTGTGCGGGGAAGCCCCATGGCGGCTTGCCACATCCGTAGGTGCGGGAAGCACCACCAGACTCAGGCATGTGGGCTGCGGGCTCTGGCGCATGATTGGCCGAGATGGCCGGAGCCCGCGGCTTGACGGCGAAGCTGCCGTCTGCAAAATCCTCGTAGTCGTCGGTGTCGTAGCCGGTCAAGTCAACCGGCGCAACCGCGGCGTGGTCAGGGAAGATATCTTCCTGGGATTGGCCGGCCCGGGGCCGTGTCACGGAGGCCCGGGCCGAAGGCGGGCCGAAGGAAAAGTTGCGGATGGGCCGAGTCGCATTGAGGGGAAAATCGATAAATTTCCAAAATTTTATCGATTTTTGACAAATTGTCATACTTAAAATTAAAATTTTGCGCCTGCGGCGGGCAATTTTGGGTTCGGGCCGAGACGGGCCGAAATGTGGCCGAAGTAAATTCCCAATGCGGGCCGAGTCACCTCCGCGGAAGATATCTACCCTGGGCGTGGTTGGCAGTTTCTACAACCCCCGCGAATTCACCGCCGGACTTCTCCGTGGTGGTCACCCGTGTCGATTGAAGGGACACGGGCGGGCCGTAGCCGTAGAGCTCCAGGAGCTTTTGCTCATTCTCCAAGACAGGCATAGCAGGGGCCGGCATGGCGGATGCCGATGCCGCCGCACCACCTGCCGGAACCTGCTCCTCTGGTGTGATACCTGCGCTTGCAGTGTCACACACCAGAGCCGAAGCCTGCGTCGCAATGCCCCCAGGCGGCGGGAAAGAGGCGTGAGTGTAATGTACCTTAGGCTCTACCGCCGCGTTGACCTCCGCTGCGAGGTCGTCCAGCCGCTGGAGGATGTCGTCACCGGACGTCTCCGCCACCGGTGTCGCCGCGTCAACGGAGAAGCCGTAGGCCGACACGTCGATGCCTGATACGGCGAGATAAACAGGCGCCGTGAATATATTATCAGTATACAAATAAACACTACAAAGTTGGACAGCAATGCAAGTGTACGGATGAGCGGGTTTGTGAGTGCAGTCTCTGTAAGAAGATCTGCTGAAGCACAACGCTTCCTCACTTTTGTACCATACGTCTCCCATCATCTTAGATGGTACCGCCATTGGGTTGTGAACCCGAGACGTAGGTTGAACGACCAGCATGGTAATAACGACTAGTTCGTTCATGCTGCGCATGCGAGTTCCGCGCATGCTGAAAGCCAAGATGGTTCTTGTTTGTATTCAAGATGTATCTTTGCTTTGCCATCTGCGAGTTCGACATACGAACTCTCGATGACAGGGATGCCTGATGATATGACATTATCATCTGGCGACATGTACAGTCATCGTCGACCGTACTGACGACTGTCATATTAATATATGACGCGACTCGACATGTACAGTCATTATCGACCATACTGTCGACTGTCATAATAATATATGACATGGCATGGTATGACATGTCTGACAGGTATGACACGTATGACATGTATGATACATATGTCATCGGTCATGACCCTGACAATGCCTCCCGCAACGCCCCCGCACAGCACGGCTGGCGGACCGTACACCGTCGCCGCGCGGGCAAAGGCCTCAGCTCCATCATCCGCCGCCTCCTGAAAGACAGCACACATGGCGAGGGCATGCACGCCCTCCGCATCCTCGTCGTCGATGGGGATACAGAAAGCCGCGGCCGAGGTGGGGGAATGTTGGCGACCGCCAAGAGGGCAGTCGCGGTAGAAATGATAAAGGTCCTTACCAGTCTTCTTGCAGCGGGTACACAGCGGCTTAGCCCGCTGCTCGTCACGATCGTAGCCCACCGCCGGTGGGGATTGGACCCCCATGCGGAAGCCCCGCGGTGACTGCCCGCGCTGCTGCTGCCGGCGCTGCCCGTGCTGCCGCTGCGGCGGATCCCGCTGCTGCTGCACCACCGGCGGAGCCGCCCCGCACTGCCGCCGCACCAGCTCGGTCAACTCCTTGATCTTGTCCAGTAGTACCTGGTGCTCGCTGCTGGTGAGCAGAGCCGACGCGCCACCACCTGCGGGCTTGGCCACGACGGCCTTCCCAACGTCCGTCTGCGCCCACGCCTGATAAATCTCTACAACCAGAGAGCGCAGAGCACTGAGGGAAACCGCCGCGAGATCGGCCACCATGGGGTAACGCACCTTGACCGCGGCGTAGAACACCGGGTCAAGCCGGCTGTAGAGGCTCAGCTTCCTGGTGGCCTCGGTGGGGGTCCAGTCGGCGGCCTTGTTATCCCGCACCAAACGTTGTTCCCGAGCCAAAATCGGCTGCGGGTCAACGTTCGCGGGATAACTAAGCGCGGCATGCTCCTGCTGGAAGGACTCTCGCAACGCCACTGGTACGCCGCGCTTCACGATGTCCACCAGCGCACGCCGTCCATCTCGGTCGGCAGACGCGTCCGTACCCGTAAGCCAGACGTGGGCGTTGCTGTGCGTCTCGATGATAAGCCCGAGCACGTCGTACAGCAGGGCGTTCACCTTGCCCACCACCAGAGCCTGGGGGTCGTCAAGGTCGAACGAGACCAGGTCCAGCCCAGCGGACTCAAACTCCGTACGTAGCTGAACCACCACATCGGAGAGGAGACCCGCGTCAGAAGTGCCGCTGAAATAATGCTTCTTGTCGCCAAGGATATCCTCGCGGATACCCATGGCCCATGTCCGATGGAGCCGCCCCTTGTAGACCTCGTCCACAAGCTTGGACTGCTCCTGCAGATACTTCCTCGTCGCAACGTCGGCGTCGGTGTTGGAAGTAGGGTCGGGGCTCGCAATAGCCGGTGATCTAGCCGTCGGCGTGTTGCGAACCGCGTCAGTGAGCCTCAGCGAGGCGTCGATGTCGGAGTCCCTCGTGAGGGACCGTTTTGCTCTAGTGGATACACCCATAATTCTGAAAGCCTGATGGGAGGTGGTACGCCGGGGCGCGTTCGGGTAATGTCGTGGGGAAGATGCGACGCCACAGTTACGGAAGGAGCGGTAGAGCCATGCGAGCGAGGGGCACTGGAAGACGTTGTCGAGGTCGAAGGTGCTCGAGCCACCAGCCCAAAAATCGGCAGCAAGCGGGATCAGGGCAAGCGTAATACCGTAAATGAACATTGCATCGACTAGGCCCGGTCCAGGTCGAACCCCCATAGCTGCGGCTCAAAGACGCTCACCGCAAACAGCTCATCTCAAAATCCCCGTGAGTCCCCAAACGCGCCGTCGCGCACCACCTCTCCAAGCGGCTGCTTTAGCCAATCATGGCCAAACTAGCTGTGGAATATAGCGTGGAATGGGTCCACGACCTACTGGAATATCCCGGTTCAAGATATCAGACAGTCAGTGAACCAATATAGATAAACTCGTATAAGAAATAAACCCTAAGCTAGATATACCCGGAACGGTCACGGAGTCGGAACGGTCTCGGTCCTAGCTACCTGTGACACTCGGTGTGTCACAGCACGGGCTTACGGATCAGTCACAGGTCCAGTGTTGGCTACCTAGGAATCTGTCATAGGGGCCTGCACCGGGACTCCCGGTCAGGGCTGCCTATACATATTTCAGCATTTCGTAGCTTTCAAATACTCTATACTGTAGATTTCAAGAGTGAAGCGACAGAGACAACACGTGTAACAGGCGATCAGCGAGATGCAACTCGAGCTGGGTCTCATGGCCGGAGATATGGTTGGTGTCACGACTGTCACTGCTTGAAAGTTTTGGGCTTAAAATGTCAGGAAACAGGCCCCTCGCAAAGAGTCTTCCATCATATTTTGAAAGAGCGAACAAGGAGCCAGAGTTGCTATTGGGGGCCTTAAAGAAGAGTCAGCTTCTGAATGTGAAGACCGTCATACTTGACTCCCTCACCCAGTGGGGCTTCGAGACGACCGACAGAAAAACACAAAAGCTTTACGTGCCAGCTGTACGGCTGAAGCTTTTCGAAGAGGTCGTTACACATCTACATCTTTTTGCGTTGCGTCGTCGTAAGGAGAGAATATCTGCAGAGCAGCAGTGGAATAAAAAACATGAACAAAGTAATGCATCTGGAGGATTTGAAAGATATAACCACGCCCTTTACAACTCAGTCGTTAAGCCTGAAAAGGAGGCTGAGGAGCAGCTGAGCTGGCTTCTCGCGGCACTGACGCGAGTCAGATACATCCAAACTGTAGAGGAGAGGGAAGAGTACCAACGCGAGCTGTCATCGCTGAATCCTGGGTCCGCAATTGTGGGTTACACCAACGTGACCGAACGCGTCGGAATGCAGGAGCATTTTCCTACGAGGGCGCTGGTACAATGGATACTCGGTGACGAGAGATGCCGTGAGCTGGTTGACGAGTACCTGGCGGAAGTTATAGTACCTTGACGAAATGACCAAGGCCGAAAAGACCAAATGACCAAGCTGCCAGAAAAAACCGAACTGGGTTTGGCCGCTGTCGCCATGGGTTCGCTACTATGTATTGGAAGCGGTTGCTGGCTGATGGAAACGAACACGTCAGCACAGGACGGAGGACGTGACCCCGGGCCAGGGGAGAAGTCCTGTCGCGATTGACCGGCCCCTGGCCGAGAGAGTCTCCCAAAAAGAGGGTTTGGCCGAAGATTGGCCGAAAGAATTTTGACCCTAAGTATGCAAAAAGATGTCAAAACAAGAAAAAAAACAAATGTTTTCTCGAAAACGGGCCGAAAGGCCTCAGGAGAGGACTTCTGCCCTGCCCCGGGCTGTGGAATGACGCGTCCGAGCTTGCTAAACTTGCCTTCGAATGCGGGTATCGGGACGTGTTGAAGGGTGACGAGCATACCCAGATACTAGAGCCGAGTGCGTATGGTGAGGAGTCAGGCAAGTCGGTTCACACTACTCAGAAAGAAGAGGACAACAACATCGTAGAAGTGTTGTCCCTCGCCATCCTCAGCCGCGCCGGGATTGCTTTGATAAAGGGGGAGAGCGTGACAGCCATGCTTCTTCAGAATTTGCAGAGCCGCGACGAGTCCCGTCGCGCAGCGGTGTATCGTGCGCTCCGTGTGGTTGCGGTACCTGTGTGTATCCCCGACATGGTGACATACCTCGACCTGCAACGCGCGCGGAAGCAAATCAGTTATGGCAGCGTGATGGCCTTCGCCCAAGTTGCGACTCTACCCGCCGAGGACAGTTAGGACCACCTACGGCAGCAGGCAGTGGTGTCCCTGCAGTCGATTGTGATGGACGTCCGACCATATCCAAAATACGACGAGACGAGATCGACGGCCATCTGGGGAATGGGCCGCCTCCGCTCACCAATGCCAACCATGACCATTCTGGAAGAGCTGATCGACTCCAATCCGCAGGTTGTGAAGGCGGCGGCGCAGGCTCTCGAGAGGATATGGGGCGTGCAGAAAGCAATTGCGCGACTGCTAGAGGTAGCGGCCAACGCGGATCACGAGTTGTGGCAAGCATACGGGCGCGCGTTGCAGTGAATGAGAGACCAGGACGGGGTGGTGCAAACCTTGCAGGACGAGTGGAGCAGCGGCAGGCTGGAGTTCCAAGAGTGTGCAAAAGCGCTCCTGTCTAACATCGGTGATTTTCAGGCAGTGAGCAAGCTACAAGAGCGCAGCAAGAGCGTCGAAGAATTCTCTAAGCACGTGCGTGAAGAGGAGTGCCGCATGCAAGAGCTTTTCAACGACGCGGTGGAGGATGCAAAGGTCGGCTTCCGCATAGCGCAGCGCATGGACATTGCGGTCTTTGCGGTTGGCGTGATGCTCCTTATCGTCAGTGCAGTCATGGCTCTCGTCAACAACGGTTCGCTCGAGAGCTGGGCCTCCGCGGGAGTGTCCAGTGGGCTGGGTGTCCTCGGCATACTTTACAGTACCCTCGTTGCCAAGCCCAGGCGAAAAGTGGAGCAGTCAATAAACCATTTGATGCACCTCCAGGCCACTTTTCTTGGGTTCCTGCGGCAGCTCCACCACGTGGAGCAGATCTACAGCCGCCGGATGCTCGAGGACGAACTGCTGAGTGTGGCGGAGGTGACCGAGTTGAACGAGATCCTCAGCAAGGCCATTGACAAGGCTGTGTTGGGTGTGAGCAAGGCCTCCGAGGGCTACAGCCAGGACAACTCAGAAACAGCTAGACGAACCAACACCGCTCCGGGGAAGTTGCGCGGTGCCGTGCGAGGTTTGCACACGTCTGCTGTGGGGCAGGAATACCTTCCTCTAGGCGAAGCCGTAGAAGCGCTTGACCGGTGTGTTGTGAGCGTAAAGAGGAACGGGGAAATCAAACAACGCGATATCATACAAAATTGGCAAAGGGGGCACGCCGAGCTATCAAGAATGGCGCCAAGCTGCTTGGCATGTGCGGCGCCCAAGAGTCAGCAGAGACGATAATCATTGCCGCTAGAGACTCAAAAGAGTACCTCTCAGCCACATACCTCACCCGAGGTAACCGCAAAAGTGAGTTCGATATGCGTAGGGTAGGACAAGGCACGGTGCCTTCCAAAATGTTATCAAGGACGGAATCGCTATGTGAAACTAAGGTTGTCCCCTTCGATGATACAGAGAATGTATGATGTGTTGAATTGATGTGATGTGACATGCGGTTTAACCAAAGTGTAAGGAACTTTGAAACTTTATAGCTAGCTTGTAGATATAGTGAACGAAGGTTTGATGCGCTGACCATCGTTAATGAGTAAGTACACGGTGCGAGTGAGTGAGTGTGGTTGTGATATGTGTGTGTCCAGCTGTTGTTGGGCAATGATCGGTCACATTATTGTATCATCTTTCCATGCCGTTTTGCATCTGTGTTGGGAGTATGTATGAATTGGTGGTATCTTGTCATGGCCCCGCCATGCTCCTGATTCATCCACTGGGATGATGTTTGGCTGGCTTTTGTCGGCTGATCTCATGCCATTCATTGTGTCCAGCTGGTGTATCTTCTGGAGGTTGCTACCTCTCGAAGATCACTACAGATTCGTCTGCCTGCGTGACTGACTCTCGGTCGTGTTTAGGTCGTCCATGACATGGTGGTCCATGAGATGGCGGGTGTTTGGGTGCTAAGCTATTGTTGCGGTCTTGAACATTTTGATGGTGGGGTCTTCGGGTGCGCCTCAAAATTCATCTCGATGTATGTAGATTTGTCCGTGTTGCACCTGTCTGCTTTCCGCATCTTGAAGAGCATTACCGACTACTTGCCTATGAGGTATAAGGAGAGGCAAGGGGTGGTATACCGCCCACACTCTATGTCGTCTCTCGGGTTTTCTGCGGGGCAATATTGTCGCTCGGCACTCGTCTGTACGTACGTATACCCCTTTATTGTCCGCATGCCGATAGGAATTGCGCTCAACACGTTTGTGTTGTTAGTCACCATGTTGTACTATGGCTTGATCATTTCAATTTATCGGGGCGCCCCGAGGACAAGTCGTGGAAATGTGGATGGTGGTGCTATGGCCTTTATTAAACATATGTACAACCGACTTTAATTGTATTTGCAATGCGCACTCAAGTGTTTTGTAGCGTGCCAGTGTTCGATAATATAATGCATCCATATGCTGTATAGCATGTTTAGTAGTAATAGGCTTTGCTAACTTTGCGGGGTTACAAAATCACATGGTGACAATGCTTTAAACCATTTGTTTAACAAACTTCGTCGATTGATGTACAAGCAATGCGTATACACACATATTTGGGGGGAAATCGGGAGCTTTAAAAAAATGTTTTCAAGATTTCTTCGCATTTTTTCCACAACACGCCAAGCCGTGACATAGTGTTAAGCTAGCGAGTGTGTAAAACATTTGGCCAATTTATAAATGGGCCAAACCGCTACGATGGAAAGTAACTGCGCAAGGCGCGGGTTGGGAGTGACGAAGTGCAACACGGCTCAGCAGGGGTGGCCTGGTGAGAGCAAGTGGGAGTGGATTTCAGTAAAATTGTCATGGCGTGAATTATGGCATGCCCCTGTCCACTATTTGGAGTTGCATGCATGCAGGGGAAACCATCGGTTTGACAGTTCGCGCGAGTCAGGACTGTGGGGGTGAGGGTGGAGGAAAATTCTGGCAATGCGAAACGCCATAGAGATCAGCCGACAAACTTGGGAGGGGGAGGCTGAACCCCCAGCGCCAAAATCCAAGTTCTAGGGGCTCACCCCCAAGGGCAGAATGTAAGTCATGGGGGAGGGGGAGCACACCCCCTTGCCTCAGAATAACTCCAGTCTTCAACGAAAAAGTCGGGAATGTTCGAAAATTCGCGACCGCGGCGCATAATAATATAACATGTGAGGCGATAGCGCGGGGCACTCCCACCCCACCATCCTTGCGTGACTAGTCCGCGCCCGTGATGGTGGTACCGTGGGACACTCCCGCCCGCCCCACGCGCGCGATGGTGGTATCGTGGGGCGCTCCTACCCGCCCCACGCGCGCGATGGTGGTATCGTGGGGCACTCCTGCCCGCCCCGCGAGTGTGATGGGGATATCGTAGGGCACTCCCGTCCCCCACGAGCGTGATGGTGGTATCATGGGGCACGTATCGTGGGGCACTCCCACCCGTCCCGCGCGCGTTATGGTGGTACCGTGGGGCACTCCCGCCCGCCCCGCAGTGTGCGCGAGTGCAAGTTCTAGGGGGGGGTGCTGACCCCTCAAGGACAAAAATTAACTCCTAGGGGGGGAAGTGCTAACCCCCCAAGGGCAAAATTGAAGTTCTAGGGGGGTATTTCCAGAACCCCTGCTGCCCCCCCTGCTATCAATCCTCGGGAGCTCTTGCCACCCTTACTCCCTTAAATGCCACCATTTCTGCATGTGTCACACGACCGAACCGATTGATCCGACCCGACCCGCCGAATAAGAACAGTAAATATCGGCATTACGGTGTTAATCTGTTGATATGTTCCGGCGTTATTCACCTGCTGCCTTTCCCGCGCCACTGTTTCGCGAGTCAATACAGTTCTACTGTATATATCGACAGTTATCCATGCACCCACCAGATTGAGCGCCACCACTATTTTGTGGAAACTTGACGTCTCGATCCCCGCATTGCATTTTCGACCCAAACTTCGACCCAAGAGTTCAACCGAATTTCGACAAATATTGTTGGCTTTCTCAAGAACAACGTACTGTATAGCTCCGACATTAACGTGCTTCGACCAGTATTGAATCGAACTGCCGCTTTGCACCACTGTTGAATTTTCAGAAGTATTTCGTGCCCATTTCGATGTCTCGACCCGCTAAACCTGTGGCGTCGGTCGCTGCCGCCCCGCTTCCCATTCGAGCGGCCCGCTTGCCAATCGCCCAACGAGTCGTCACCCGCGATCATGCGCATCAGAAGTGTGGGTACGTCGTCCCGCAGAGGGAAACCTATCGATGGGCCGGGTGCCCCTTCTGCATTCGACTACTTTAACGACCGCGACGTCTTGATCACGACCCCATCATTCGAGGAGGTCGTGAGGAGGAGTATGCATGCGAGCATCATGCCGCGTACTCGCTCCTCCACATACTACTCTAACCTTGTGGCGCCTACCTGCCGGATCGAGTGGGTATTTACCCAAGACTGGCTACACACTCGACACCGTTGATGCCGAGATCGAATTTGCTGTTCGTCTTCGTTGTTTTTGGGTGATCGCGCACGATCATGCCAACTTCCTACAACGAGTTCTCCAAGCTATTGGATCTGGAGTACCGCTAAGCGAACGAAGCATATTATCAGATCACGCTCAACGAGGTCCTCTTCGCCATCCTTCCCACGATTCCTCGTGGCGGCAACGCTCTGATGACCATCTACCACAAAGTCGCGAGCGACAACCCCGCTGCTGACGGCCACATACAGTTGTCAATCGTATCGCTGCATTCAAGCCGATCGTGTGATAATCGGCCTGGTTATCAGCTTGATTTCCCCTCAGAACGTCTGCCCTGCTGACAGCCCTCCCGGGAGTCCCGGTGTAGCCCCCAGGCGGATTCGTTAAGCTGTCCTAACTTGGCTGACCTGAGCAGGCATACGCTCACACCATCACCTGTAGTTACGGTTCTAGGTCATTATATGCGGAGTGAGAACCCTGAACTCTACTCTCCATATATTTACTTGCCAATAAGTTTCGACATATTCAGTCAACTGTGTATGCCCTCTTTCGGTAATATTTTATCCGAGTATAACCCGCTAGGTCGAGGACCCATTAATTCCATGCTTTTGTGTATATCATATATTGGTATGGTTGGTGAAGGTTGACGCTCGTCAGGGCTGCTGTCAGTCGGAAAACCCTAAGAAAACCGATGAAGCACAAAGCGCGGGCACAATCCCCGCTGAGCCGAGTCCTCCAACGAGGATCGAAAAGAATGGAAATAGATAAACCCATTGGACAAGAAATGTGTCGTCTGTTCTGACTGCTAGATCAAGATGCACTGCCACGAAGGGCAGTGTGCAGTGCCGCCGAGAGCCCCAAATGCAGGTCACTGTCAGAGTCGAACGACCGTATTCTACATATGATAGCAATCAACCACGATACACTAATGATCACATCGCGATTAAAACAATATTTATGATATGCTGAATTACCGTTCCCTGATCAAACTGCAAAGCACGAAGATCATTTTTCAGCCACCGCACTCACGACGAGGATTTAAATAGAAACCACAATTTCTAGTCACGCAGCAGGAGCTTTCACATCATCCGGTGTTTGATAGGCTCCCACGCGTCTTCCAGACAACCGCCCCAATACGATAAAGCCCAGTCACGTCCTCCCAGATAACCTTTATGACAAATATGAAGAGCATGACCTGCACTATGACGAGTATCCCGTCCAGCATCTCTCTGTAATTCGTATCGAGTTTCGCGAACATCAGCGCCAACTGCAGCAAAAATTGGTTGTAAAGAACGGCGCTATACAGCCTGTTGTGGGCATCAGAAACGTACGGATTCAATTTGAACTGTGCAAAAATGAAGGCCACAAGCAGTGCAAATAGCAACGCAATGTTCTCATCGAGTAATATCTCCACCACAAGCACCATGCCTGTCTGCCATAGCTGCCGTGTGATTTCCACGCATTCCCAGTAAAAGTACCTGCATGCAATTAACACCCATCGAAGTGTCAGGCCAGCAAAGCCAGGCAGCCGCAGTGTGCTCCAATATCATGAATCCTCCACCCGCAGCATTCTGTCGCCCGTCACACATTGTGCGGCGACCTCCGCCATTCCTTCCATCTCTACTCTCACATATAAGTGGCATATGTTGAATGCTTGAATATCTACAGCAGATCAGCACACAATTCCATCTTGACAAACCTCATCAAACTTCTCTTCTCGCAGACTGCAAATCTATCTTAGAAACTGTGCTCTCCTTTGCCTATGATGCCGCGTGTGCATCCGCTAGTAAACCTTCTTCCCTAGCAACCGATTTCGTTCTTCTCAAGGGCAAAGTTGGAAAAAGCGCGCACCGGTCTTGAAAGTTGTTGTGGAACTGGTCCAGGATGACGGCAGTCGCCGGGTCATCCAGTCGCGTCCTCTTCACAAGGATTGTCGAATCGTCGCTGACGTGGCTGTCTTTTTGCAGAACAACCCCCGTGATCACTGTGCCGCTGGGAAGGGTCACCTGAATGTCAGGAGCACCATGTAAACCCACGCCTGCGGGGGGGTGCTGACGGGCGGCGTCCTCGTGGGCGTACATCAAGCCCAAATCGATGCCGGCAATGTCAGTATGACACACGCTTAGTGTTGCACTCCTCTCCTCAACCGCATTTGCATGCTCTGTGAATGTTCCCTCCTGCAAGTACATCTGTAAGAAGAGGGCACAACTATCCACGGCGGTGCGGCCCACGTTGGCATCGAGCCTTGCAAGTCGTCTTTCCGCAGAGGTGGTCTTCCCGCATGACAGAGACAGCAAGTCATTGTGCGCTGTCTCTGCTGCAGCCAGATCGTCCTCATCCACTGGAATCCACCGTTTGGTGTGAGCAAGCATTCGAATGTCGGCCAGGCAAGCCGCGTCCCGAGGCACCGCCAGTTCTACCGCTGCGAATCGTCGGTGATAAAACATGATGGAGGCAAGCCCCACTGGAAACCCAATCACGTAGCCTGCGGTGACGACCACTCCGCACGTGAAGGCAAGCCACCACTGGATGGTATAGCACTGGACGGAGCTATCCATGTGGAGGTACGCGCATCCTTCTGGTCCGCACGAGTCGTGCGTCTGGTCGTTGTGGATATGAAAACAGTTGAGTAGTTGGAAGATGGTGGTGGACTGGCAACCGACCCCCCCCTCGATGGCATAGCCCCACACCCAGTGTTTCAAAATGGTCTCAGCGCTCGATGCTTCAGGTCGAAGCGAAGGCAAAGCAGCATGGATGATAGTATGTGGCCATCATTGCCAAACATGCGATGAGCACATGTTGGTCCCTGGGTAATGGATTGCGTGAACCCTGCTGGCATGCCCCCCTGTGTACCACAGGGGGTAGGGGGTTGCAAGCGCAGATCGGTGGCGGGCGCGCAAGGCCAGCCCTTTGGAAAACTGGTCCCAACCTCTCTTGTGACCAGGCTTTGGGCAGACAGGGAGCAGGGGGGCGGTCCTGAGCGTAGACTTGGTGGTGGGGAGATGGCTCGGGCAGCTCAGGGGGTAGAGGTGGACAGGCTTGAACAGCACAGCTTCAGTGCGCCGGCGGTGCAGTTGCAGAGTCGCCCAGGTGGCTCAGTGAGGCTCAGGGGTTCCCGTCCTCCACTCGTGAGCTCCGGAAAATGATGACGCAAGAGTGCAGCCAGAAGCGCAGGATTCCCAAAATTCCATTCTTACCACGGACGGGTGGATAAACATAACGAGGAAGAGCGTGCTGCTGAGAACGATGTGCTGAAGGCTCGAGACCGCCGCCTCCTTATTTTCGACATAGCTACTGGATCTCTTGTCGGTGTTGTGAAGAATTGACCTCCTGCTGGGGTCAACGATTTGGGAGCCTCGTACATCATCCAACAATTCAGCCCACACAGTCTTCGCTTTCTTCTTTTTAGTCAGCTGCAGGGCGGCGAGGACGCCTGTGCCGAAAAGGAGCACCAGGCCAGGCTTGCCCAAGGCTTGATAGTAGGTATAATAGAAATTCGGGCTGTCTTCATGTCCGAAACGATATAACAGACATTTCATGCCAACCCACTTGAACACGTTGAGGTCCACAAAGCCAGTCCAGGAGAGAAGAGACCCCATGAGGGGGGGCATGCGCGGTTGGAAGATGTGCTGCATCTGTGACATGACTTGCATGTAGCCGACCATGAGTCGCGTCACCCCGCGCATGTGCATCAGGTGCTGTGTCAAGTTGAAGAGGTGGTCCTGCATGTCGAAGGAGTCCGTCGAGATCGATCTCGTAAGCACTGCTATGCCCCAAATCGCGGCGAGGACCAGGAAAACAATCACCACGACCAAGACCATCCTGATGAGGGCGCGTGCCCCTGAAGGGCATCTGCGCCCAACGAGGTACACACCGCCAGACAGGCACACCCCCGCCCTCTCAGAGCCTTCAAGATGGAAGCCTCAATGCGTCAATGGGAGAATCGGCAAACACATCATCGGAATTATCTGATTACGGAAATTCCGTGGAATTTCGATGGCGTGCCCCGTGCCCATGGACCTATACCAACACGCCACTTGCCGCATACCACGAGTGCCTCGGGGCCTACAACGACATGGCACGCACACATGTCCCACACCTGCGCCAACATGGCGCATGTGCCCGAGCTTCTCACCTGGAGCATTCCATGTGTGCGTTCAGTTGGTACCCATCTGAACACACAGGGACGGCGGAGCCCCCACACAGCACTCCGCCGGCGTATGCCTTGTTGCACAGCTGCAGATGACCCGCCGAGGCGCTGGAGTTCCCGGAGCGTTGTCCGGAGGCGTTCATCCCCCCTTCGCGGCATGCGCGCTCCTCGTCGCACGGATAAAAGCGCTTCATAAAACACTCCATATCCTCTCCACACTGCTCCGTATTAGGTGCGAGCCAGTATCCCGCCTCCACCTGGCAGAGGCAGAACATGGCGTGCTCAGTTGGGTGTCATATTCCCGGTGGACGGCCGTATCGCGTCAGCGCCGCATCACATTCCGAGCGCAGATACTCCAAGCCACACTCTACACGGAAAAAGCAAACCGCTGATGCAGCGAGCGATGGCAAGTGGTGCTCGCATGCCACGTGGCGCCTCCGAAATGGACACGCGCGACGGTATTGGGCACTCATTGCACGTGACGTGAGGTGCCGTCACCACACAGCCGCGCGGGTGCATCCAGCCGTGGCGCGCCTACCTCAAAATTGTTGGCGCCCGAGCATGTCAGGCCGTTGACACATTCCTCGCATGCGGCGCTGGTATTATCAAACTTCAAGAAACCTTCCCCACAGGCGCGGCATAGCTTGGCAGCGGCGTCATACACTTCTCCGGGACTGCACTCGTCCAGCACCAGCGTGACAACCACCGGCTCCCACTCGTGTGTCTGCGGAGCAAAAGTGAGCTGAACGGTGCCCCCAGGGTCACCCTGTACCGCCAGAGAGGTGAACTCCGCCCCGACGTCGTCCACATATGCCGCAAACGACTGCCCACTCACCGCGCTGGCGCTGGATGTCACAGTGACTCCAAGCGAGACCGGAAGATGGGTGATGGCCCCGTAGTAGTCCACTGCCACGAACGTCACAGGAGGCGCTACAGTCTCCCCAGAAGCGCTGCGGAGACCTCCCGCAGGGGCAGGCCCCACTGCCACCTCCTCCTGCAGCACGTGGTAGGTCACCGCATCGGTGGAAAAGAGCTCGGTGCCATTCGGGTAAGTGCATTCGATACACAAGGGCTCGGACGAGGCAGAGAAGTTGGAAAGAACGTGCCAGTGGATGTTCTCCCCGACCTCTGTGCACCACCGTGCCAAGCCATGTCAACATCGTGCCTCACCTCTGAAGGGGGCCGCGCGACCCCACCGCGGTGATCCATCCTCAACTTCGTGTACCACCCAAGCATGTGGTTAGAGAGGTTATGCCCCACCGCTGCGCACCGCCGCGCCAAGCGAGGATAAGAGATTCTCCCCCACCATGGCGCACGCTCGCGCCAAGTGAGGGTAACAAACTCTCCCCCACCATTGCACCGCCCCGCCAGGCGAGGGTAAGGGTCTCTCCCCCACCATGGCGCACTCTCGCGGCGTGCTAGGAAAGAGTTTCTCCCCCACCATAGCGCACAGCTGCGCCAAGCGAGAATAAGACTCTCTCCACCACCATTGCGCACTGCTGAGGTGCGCTAGGATATGAGTCTGTCCCCCACCATGGCGCACTGCCATGCCAACCGAGGACACGAGTCTCTCCCCTGTTGTTTCGCACCGCTGGACGAAGGGGATAAGAGTCATTCCCCCACCGTCGCACACCGCCGCGCCAAGCGAGGATAGGAGACTCTCCCCCGTTGGTTCGCACCGCTGCACGAAGCGAAGATAAGAGTCTCTCCCCCACCGTTGCGCACCGCCGCGCCAAGCGAGGATAGGAGATTTTCCCCCATAAATGCGCACCGCCGCGCCAGGTGAGGGTGCGGTTCTCTTCCCCACCAATTGCGCACTGTGGCGCGCTAAGATAGAGTATTTCCCCCATTGTTGCGCACCGCCGCGCCAGGCGAGGGTAACAGACTCTCCCCCTGCTCGACGCGCCAACGAGTAAACACTCTCCCCCATGTTCAGCATGGCCTACCTTCATGCGGAGCGCACCAATAATATGGGCAATCAAAAGGACTTTTTCCCAAGACTCCTGAGGCCATGCAGGGCACCCACTCCCCCCTCCCGCCCCCCTCGGCACACAGTGCTCAGTGCTCACCGGCCTGGTTGCTGCTGAAGCTGAGCTCGTGGAGGGCGAGGGAGCCCTGCGGAGGAGGTGTGAAGTGCATGGCGCCTCCCTGCACTGCCCGGCCACCAACAAAGCTGACACCGTCGAGGGCGATGCTCGCCACGGTGGAAGTCAGGGCAATGGCCGCGCCGTCCACGGCGGCGCTGCTCATAAACGCAGTGTGACGCACAGCAGCAACGGTGCCCGCGTCAGCCCACATTCCGCCTCCGGCACCAGTGGCACTGTTGGATACCAAGCGGCAGCGTACAACTGAGATGTTGGCTTGGTCGGCGAATAGCAACCCACCGCCAGCGGCCAATGCATCCGCATCATCTGCAGCAACCGGGCACCAATCCAACTGGTGTTTGCGATGCCAACAAGCCTGAATCCCCGTCAGACATCAACGGGCAGGATGGGCTGCACATCAATGGTGCCCGGTCACAAGCGGTCATGTCAACGGGTAGGATGAGATGCACATCAATGACGCCCAGTTGACAAGTAGTCATATCAATGGGCAGGATGGGCTGCACATCAATGGTGCCCGGTCGACAAGCGGTCATGTCAACGGGTAGGATGAGATGCACATCAATGGCGCCCAGTTGACAAGTAGTCATATCAATGGGCAGGATGGGCTGCACATCAATGGTGCCCGATCAACAAGCGGTCATATCAACGGGTAGGATGAGATGCACATCAATGACGCCCAGTCGACAAGTAGTCATATCAATGGGCAGGATGGGCTGCACATCAATGGCGCCCGGTCAACAAACAGCCATATCAACGAGCAGGATGGGCTGCACATCAATTGCGCCCGATCAACAAGTAGCCATATCAACGGGCAGGATGGGCTGCACATCAATGGCGCCCGGTCAACAAACGGCCATATCAACGCAGAGCAGGATGGGCTGCACATCAATTGCGCCTGATCAACAAGCAGTCATATCAATGGGTAGGATGGGCTGCACATCAATGGCGCCCGATCAACACGAGCCATATCAACGGGCAGGATGGGCTGCACATCAACGGCGCCCGGTCAACAAATGGCCATATCAACGGGCAGGATGGGCTGCACATCAATGGAGCCTGATCAACAAGCAGCCATATCAACGGGCGGGATGGGCTGCACATCAACGGCGCCCGGTCAACAAATGGTCATATCAACGAGCAGAATGGGCTGCACATCAATGGCGCCCGATCAACAAGCAGCCATATCAACACCAAGGCATATAATCCTGCCAAAGCTACACATCCATAAATTGGCCGTTGGGTAGTGGCCGCAGTGCCGCGGGCATGTGTCTGGCCGTGCCCCCTGTACGAAGGGCGTGGGGCGGGCTATGACTGCAATGCCGAGCGAGGGCATGCGCCGGGCTGCTGCACCGGTTGCCTGGCACCGGCGAGGCTCTCGGTGACTCCTCCCACAGAGGCTCCACACTCAGCATCTCTGAACAAGTCGAGGGCTAACCTGGGGACCTGGTGTCGCCGACGTGGTTTCCGAGGAGCAGCGTGTCTTGGGCGAGGAGGTTGCTGTTAAGCACCGCACAGCCCCCACCGCCAGCGTACGCAAAACAATCGCCAATCTCGGAGTTCCGGATCTGCCCCACGCTCTGCTCCTCGAGGTGTATCGCACCGCCGGTAACTGACGACGACCCAGCGAGCAGCCGGCTTCCCTCGAGCTCGAGGCGGCTGTTCTGCACGAAGAGGTGCCCGCCGACAGACACGGCCCGGTTCGCTTCCAGCACGGAGCCGGCGCCTATGTGAAGGACACTATACTGTGCCACGAAGATGCCTGCATCCCCGCATCAGCCCCCGGGTCCCGCCACCTTGAAAGCGTAACCCCCAAACCAGAATGCTTGCGCGGGTTCGGGGCTCCAGCACGTTGGCGCGCGGGCTCGGGGCTCCAGCACGTTGGCGCGCGGGCTCGGGGCTCCAGCACGTTGGCGCGCGGGTTCGGGGCTCCAGCACGTTGGCGCGCGGTTCGGGCTCCAGCACGTTGGCGCGCAGGTCCGGGCTCCAGCACGTTGGCACGCGGGCTCGGGGCTCCAGCACGTCGGCACGCGGGCTCGGGGCTACAGCACGTCGGCGCGCGGGTTCGGGGTTACAGCACGTCGGCACATGGGTTCGGGGTTCCAGCACGTTGACGCAGGTTCGGGCTACATCCACGGCGCAGGACACGCACCTCCGCCCATGTATCTGGCGAAGTTGCGCATCAGCCGCCCCCCCCCGTGTATCTTAAGGCTGCAGTTTAGGTCTGCGACCATCGCACCCCCTCCTCGAGTAGCCGAGTTGTCCGCCACAACAACCTGGCCGTCAAGCTCCACGTGCGCTTTGAACGAGGTGTGGATGCCACCACCATAGAAATCCGCCACGTTGCCTTCGACCAGGCTGGCTCCCGTCAGCAGCATTCTCGCCTGCTCCCGCACACCCGAGGCGCTGCAAGGATTTGACAGCCACTCCAAACAGCGCGTCCCAGGTGCGAGGGCTCTTCGCTCCTCCTTGTGCCGCACGGTTGAGGCAACTCAAACACGACCCTCCAAAATCGATCCACTGATGGGGTTCTGCCATATCAGCGCGGCGTTTGGCATGACAGTGCGGCCCTTAAGGACGTGGACTGCCCTCCATATGACTCTAAACAAACGGCTTAAAACAAGCGAGGCACCGCAACCCTCAACGGCTTTCGGCTCGTGGAGCGTTGCAGTGAACCCAAGTGGTCGCATGCGAGGCGGCCGCTGATTCCCCGAGAGCGCACCTGGTCCACTGCCAGCCCGCCGCCGCTCATTTCGGCGGCATTCGACGAGACGTTGCACCCATCGAGCGTCGCGTCAGAGTGGGCGGCCACGTGCATGCCACCGCCATCGCCCCCTGCGTTGTTCATCTCCAGGCTGCTGTTGAACAAGTTGCTTGCACATCCTTCGGAGATCGCCAGTCCGCCGCCAACGGTGATCACGGTGTTCCCTGCCACGCGGCTGTCGCGCATCTCCAGATGCCCCCCCTGTTGGCATATGCCGCCACCCTCATTGGCGGAGTTGTTGCGAACGGTACTCCCATTCTCGAGTGCTAGGACGCTCTGCAACATACACATCCCGCCGCCACAGCCGAGCCGGGCGATGTTGCCCTGCACAACGCTCTGCAGTATCTGGATGCCCCCGCTTTCGGCGTATAGCCCTCCTCCGTTCGCACGCATCCCTTGCTTCCCGGAGCAGATGTTCTCCTCAACCACGCTGTGGGCACTCAGCGTCAGAGTGGCATTGTTCACAATGGCGATACCCCCACCACGAATCGCAAAGTTGCGCGCCACGTGGCTCCCACCATCCACCACCACCATGCCGCCGGAGGCCAGCAAGCCACCACCCGCGCCGTTTTCACTTGAATTGCCGGCAATGTTGCCACTCACAGAACTCCGGGTACTTACCCTGGCAAACGCGCCAGTGCTGAAAACTCCCCCCCCGTGGCCGCCTGCAAGCCGCACACCCCCCTCTCTTGGCAGGCCTCAGTTCCAGACTGGGGCCGGTTCGAAGGGGCACCCATTGACACTGAGCCCGCGTGGCATGGCGTGTGGTCTGCAAGGCAGGATGTGGCAGACTCGCCCTGCAGATCCTCCAAAAACACAGGAGAAGATTGCCGCACATGCGGCTTTCATCGCAGGATAGGGTAAAAAGAAGCGAGCCAAATATCTCGCACTACTAGAAGAAGATAGCGGCGGCGGTTCGAAGGAGGAACCTGCAGCGGAAAAGCCTGGCTTACTGAAACAGGCCGCAAAAGCTGTAGGGGCTGTAGGCAGCGCCCCAGTAAAAGTTGCAAATGCAGTGGCAGAGCCTAATAAGAAGGTTGGGACTATTTAAAGGTGGCAACAATAGCATACAATAGCAAATGTCAAGAGTAATATCAATAGCTAATAATAATAGTTGTTCGTTTTCTATACTGAGGGTCAAAGTTAATCCTCTCACCAGCTGTGCAGTCTGAGTAGCTCAAGCAATCATCGCACAACACTACTTCATAATCATTTTCCATATTTAACATGCCGATTGCATCGCAAAATCAATGGCCATGTCGCCAAATCTTGCCGCTAGTTCCATCAAGATACACCTTTATGACCGTCTGTCCACAGCATTTGAGCCGTCACTGTAAGGTTAGAGCTAGACTTATTTGCTAGACCTTTCCCTGTTCACTTGTCGTTTTTTATAGAATATCTATCGCACGATCTATCGAAAATGAACGATGCTAAGCTTACGCGCGACATGCGCGTAGACATCTTATGGGGAGAAAACGGTATCAAACGTTTCAAGGGCTGAGATTTGCTTAGACGGGAATTGCTTCTTCATTCGGAGTTTTTATTTTTTTCCCCGATCCGATTGCAGAATCGGATACCCCACGGAGAGGGCTATAAAGTTACTGTAAGACTTATATGTTTTGGCTAATTATGGACACGTCAGATCGATTGACGTGTCCCACGTGTCCATAATTAGCCAAAACATATAAGTCTTCCAGTAACTTTATAGCCCTCTCCGCGGGGTATCCGATTCTGCAATCGGATCGGGAAAAAAATAAAAACTCAGAAAGAAGAAGCGATCCCCGTCTAAGAAAATCTCAGCCCTTGAAAGCACCTAAAACGATTCCCCCTCCGTAGGATGTTCGATTGTATGCCATTGCTCGTTGTCTGCAATGCGGAATTGCTCTCAGCACGCGTTCATTTCGATCCCCGTTCGCGACACAGTGTTAAGGATGGCTGCGGCTCAAATGTTGTGGACAGACGGTCATACACCTTATAGACCGTGAGTTTATACAATTATGAATACCACGCCCCACAACTCTCAAGCCGCCATCCCTTGTGCTCCAAGCCTCCCCATCCCTCAGGCATGCAGGCCTTGCATCTTACAAGCTATGGGGCAGCTCACCAGCAACGTTCTTCTTCACCACGCTGCGGTTTTCCACCGACAGAGTTGTGATGGTCCCGGCATAGCCAACCGAGTATATGCCACCCCCATGCGCCCCAGCCACATTCCCCTGCACAGCGCTCGCTTCATACAAGGCGATACTTGTGTTGCCACTTCCGCAGACCCCGCCTCCGTTCTCCCCGGCATAGTTCTCCTCTACCTGGCACCCTGCCTGCAGTGCCAGCTCACTGCGGTGTCCAGGCAGCCCCCCTCCCCCCTATAAATCGCATTTTCTCTCAGTTGCGCGATTCCGAGAGGGGCACCAAATATGGATTCGCACCCTACCCCACAATCAGCACGATGAATGGTTTTCACCTCCTACCCCACAATCAGCGTGGTGAATGGCTTTCACCTCCTACCCCACAATCAGCATGATGAATGGTTTTCACCTCCTACCCCACAATCAACCCGATGAATAGTTTTCACCTCCTACCCCACAACCGCCACGATGAATGAATTTTCACCTCCTACCCCACAATCAGCACGATGAATGGTTTTCACCTCCTACCCCACAATCAGCACGATGAATGGTTTTCACGTCCTACCCCACAATCAACATGATGAATGGTTTTCACCTCCTACCCCACAATCAGCACGATGAATGGTTTTCACCTCCTACCCCACAATCAGCACGATGAATGGTTTTCACCTCCCTACCCCACAATCAGTATGATGAATGGTTTTCACCCCACAATCAGCACGATGAATGGTTTTCACCTCCTACCCCACAATCAGCATGGTGAATGAATGGTTTTCACCTCCTACCCCACAATCAGCACGATGAATGGTTTTCACCTCCTGCCTTACAATCAGCATGGTGAATGATTTTGAGGCTCCCCTGAACGCAGCCCCACTAAACTAAGGCAGGCACAACATCCAACAACAGTAGAAAGCCGACAGAGCGGGATTTTGCAAATGCTCTGCGTGATTTGTACACCTCAGATCGTGCCTACTCTTTCAGGCAGACCCTGTCTGCATTAGACACAACCACTTTTGTCTCTGGCACATACACAGAGTGGCATCTCCCCTTTGACAGCAATGTGGCAAATTGGCCGGAAGAAGCTCAAGCATCATGCTTGGGCCCGAACCTGCGGTTGTAAACGAAGATGCCACCGCCGTCTCCAGGGGCCAGATTCCCACGCACCAGCCCTGCCGTCATGCGGACCTTGCAATACTCGTACATGTACACCCCTCCTCCGCTCAAAGCATTGCCGTTGTTCCTCCCCGCAGTGTTGCGCTCCACCGAAGTGCCGGCCATGGACATGTTGGTGCCGAAGATATAGATTCCTCCGCCGATCTCCCCAGATCCGTTATCCGCAATCGTCACGCCCTCCTCCATTGAGATCTGACAAGCTTGATCGCAGTTCAAGCCGCCTGGGTGCATCATGACACGAGGGCCCACGGATTAGCCCGAGTCAAAGGCAGTGATACATCGCATCCGCGCCGGTAGCTTCAAGGACAACCTTCGCAAAATAAGCCTCCCCACCCACCCTCAAGGACAAACTTCGCAAAACACAAATAGTTATCACCCTCGAGGGCACATTTCGCAAAACACAAATAGTTATCACCCTCAAGATCCGATTGGGTGGCAAATGTCTGTGGCAAATGGGACTTAGTGCAAAATGGACGGCCTACGATCGCCAATGCCTTCCTTCTCAAATCCCCGCTTCCCATGTGTCCAGAATACTGTGATACGACAGATGCCATCGTGGCACAACTGGGGTGGTGCCCAAGGGTAGGCTGATAAATACCTCCGCGCACTTCAGCAAAGTTCCCGTGCAGACCGGAGCCCTGAGCCAAGCGCATCACCGCATTGAAGAGGTACACGCCACCTCCATGACTTTCGGCATAGTTCCCAGAGACATCGGTGCCACCAAGCATCACCACATCACTATCGTCGTGCGCCGCTACTGCCCTCCCACCTCCAACCACATCCTCCCACATCAGGCACCAGGGATTCAGTGAGCATGGCATAAAATACTGAAAGAGCGCCCATGTGCCCGATTCGAGCACTACGCACTGAGCTGTGCGTTCGCAACGCCAGGGTACGTCTAACTCTACACAATCATCTTCCAGGAACAAACCGTACGTCTTGTCCTGCAAAATACGATGAACTTAACAGCTCAGTATCGACTAGCGTCGAGAGCCGTGCAACTTTTCTGCTTTGAAGAGCCGCTTTTCCCAAGAAAGTTTTTTCAGCGGCTTCATCTGTGTTGTATTTGCGGTGAGAGGATCCAGAGGACCCGTGGGACCGCGGGATACGGCTTACCGAAGTCCTATGAACCCGATCAAATGATACGTGGATTGCTTAGGATCCCACAAACATCCTAGACACACCGCTTGCAAGTTTCGATATGTTTGCCGAGCCCCTTGCTTGTTTAAAGTTATCTGGACAACATCTGAAGAGCTTCAGCCTAGTAGGATCTATGTTCAGACAACTGTTTAGTCTTTGCCGACGGACTTCAGTAGGGGGTAAAGCCGACCGAGTGTAGACCGAGTCCCTTGCTTTGCATGACAGTGCAGAACAGATAGAACTTAACAGCGGTGGGAGGTTGAAAGGGCCCGGCTCCCTTGTTAATCCAGCCCCACTCAACGTAATAATTGAGTCATTTTTCTTTTTCTTTTCTTTTTCTGCTTTGAAACAAGGAAGGGACCAACTGGCAGAGTTTTGTGCATGCTCCCCATCTCACAAAGAGCTCAACCGGATCCGGATCGATCGTCGAAGGAGCGCCAGGGAACTGAGCTCATCTCTGCATGTACCAGGCAGGCCTACAGATGTCCGAAAGAAGATGCATATCCAATGAATGCGCAGAGCGGGGCCACCGCACGGAATCGCTAACTCCCAGAATCGATGGCATCAGGGGTTGGCTTTGGGACAGACACGCACTTGCGCCTCCATTAGCCCCGGCGTGGTTCCTCACCAAGCGTGCCCCTGCGGTTGCCACCAAGCCTCCTGTCTTGTCCACAAACACTGCCCCTCCTCGCAACGCCGAGTTTCCCACGAGAACGCCACCCGCAATACGTAGGTGGGCGCTCGGCGCCACATACACAGCCCCTCCACGGCTATCCGCATGGTTGGCCTCAAGCGTGCAGTTCACGAGGAAGGCGCGGCTTTCAGGGGCCACATACACGGCACCACCGTCCGCCTCGACGAACCCGAAGCGCAGCGCAACGGACTGGAGCCGCAACTCCCCACCAGCGCCTGTGGCAAAGATCCGGTCTCGCTTCGAAGTGGTCACCTCGCACAGCCCGCCGTTGTCAGGGGCTGCCCCCGTCGCGGGTGCACACCGCCCAAAGATCTGAAGCGGACGGCTGACAGTTGGGAAAGCCCCAAAAGCACTGCTGACGTTTGAGTACAAGCACACCACGGTCACTGCTGGGTCGGCGAGCGCCGCCTGTAGGTGCGCTGCAGCATATTCTGGTGTTGGATGTGAAATTGTGACCACTGTGCCGTTGTCCCTTGCGCCCCCCATATCACCGCAATAGTCCTCGGACCCCTCAGGGCTGAGTGGAGGGGCAGGGTAGCGAAGGTGGTCGGTGGGGGAAGCGGAGGGCGGCAAAATAGGGAGGGTGGGGGAAGTAAGTGGATGGAGGAAGGTGTCAACATTATTATCGACCCCGAAGCACTCTTGGCTCACGCAGCGCAGGTCGGGGCATGTACGGTAGCAATTGCACCAGCCACGGCCATCCTCCGCGTTGGGCCAATAATCCGTGTACGCTACGTCCGGGTACTTCTCGATACAAAAGTCGTAGCACGGAATTGGCCCGTCATTAATTTCCGTCTGCAATTCGTAACATGAGAGAGACTGAATCACACAAAATGTGAGCCAAGGCTTTTTGCATTGTGGTCGAAACTATTGTGATGCTTAAGGTTGGGGTAAGTTCTTTCCGAGGGCTAAGCGCCACACAGGAGAGTGAAGATGCGTCCCCTCTGATTGTCGAACAGAAAACAATAACCGATTCTTTTCAGCAAACGTGATTCTTGAAGGAGTTTTCTGCCTTACTCTTATTCAACTACTCCCTTGCCCTGCCACACCTGAACATCCGCCTTCGTCTGAACAACCGCCTGCCTTCGTCCTTGCGAACGTTCGCGACTGACGCAAGGCCTCCTGATGATATCAGCAAGTTGTGTCTGGACTTGCGCACTGGCTTTCGATAGAATCGTGTGTGAATGGCGAAGATACCTGTGCTTCCGCCCCATAATATCGGTCGTCGGTAGTGCAGGTGGTGTCGTCATCGAAAACCCTGGACCAGGCGGGGGGCAACGGGGGCATTGGAAGCGGTGGGGGCGGTGGCGCAGGGCAAGATGTGTAGGAGTAGTGGAGATCGGAAGACTCGAAAAATGAGCTGTGATTCGCGTGAGGACATTCGGGCGATACATAGCACCAAGACAACTCACACCACTCCTGGCGAAAGTACTCGCCCCCGGGGAGACAATAAGCCGCGACACTGTCCCATGGTGCGCAATAAGCCCCATAGTCGGCGCAGAACTCCTCGGTTGTCCCGGCGTTGTTCCCAGTGCAAGCACAGGACGGTGGGAGAGTGTCGGCGTCACGGTAGCTGCTATCGCCTGCTGAGACGTCTTCGTGTAGCGAGCGCGTCGCTTGTCGCGGCCTTGTCGCAGGGTGACCGCTGCCGTTTGCTTTGTGCGCACTTGCAAACCTGAGAACGGGTGCAGCACAGAAGGAGGTAAGTTCGCCAGAATGCCAAATGTCTCAGCAGCCGAGCTTGGCCAGGGAGCGTCGAGTTTGATATGTTGAAGGTCGGATGGGCAGCGTCGCCACTTGCCTGTGTGCGTCATATTCCCAACGCGAAATGCAATTGTCCCCGTCGATGTCGATCTCCTCGAAAGGTTTCAGCGTGGCCGATGTGCCCGGGAAACAGCCACCGTTTTTAATAGCATGAAAAAGCAATAAGCAGTAGAGTAAATGGTGCCATCTTTTCTTGATACAGGGGTGGGGTTGATCAGAAGTCTTTGCATGTAGCATACTTATTTGCTCGTGCGCTAAGCTCTCGAATCAAGCCACGCTTTATGGGCCGTCCACAAAGGTTAGCGTATCCCAGTTCTTACTTCCATTTCCTCCGTCGGACACCCTGGGACTTTCACACACCAATCGACTGTTGCTGGCGACAGCTTCGCATGTGAGACTCCAGATGCACCAGAAGCAAATCTAGAGGTGCGGAAGCGGAACTCTGACGTGAGTGATCACTTCAGTATCCGTGAGCTCAGCAGCGTGTGATGGTTGAATAACGCCTGTTCGAATAAAAGTGTCGAGAGGTAGAGAGTCCAGAAGAGAGAGTCAGGTGCCTCGTGTCACCTGTCCGTGTCGTGTGTCATGTCACCTCCGTCCGTGTTCGAAATCGTTCCAAAGCGAAGAGGTTCAGGTTGAGGACGAGGACGCGGACGCGCAAAAAGAGGTAGAGCATCGTAGATCTTTATTTCCGCAGTGGGGACCGCGTGTCTTTTATACCACGTGGGATCTAGGATGCTACTTTAGTATAATTAATTGTGATTCTGACAAAATCGCACGGCAACGGCATGCCGGCATCTCCCTACAGTAGGACGCTAGGAGCCAGTAGAGCTCTATAGAGCTCCGCACGTGGCAACTTCCACTCTTTATAGGCTCTATTAATACTTTTTTATAGAACAAAGGTTTTTAGGTTTATAAGGAGATAAACGACTGGACGGTTTATCTTATTAGGGTTTTCGTTTAGGGTCCGGTCAAATCTGGCGGGCGTGCTGTTTCATCCATGTATAAATTGTGTAGAAGTATGAAGACATGCAGCAAAAGACTCTCCGATTCTCTTATCGAAGAAAGTCGCATAGTTTATGGCCGTCTGTCCACAGCCACAGTAAATCAGCCGAATCGTTTCTTAACACTGTATCGCGCGGGGAAATTGCTCGCCCCGCGCGCTGAGAGCCTTTACGATATATAATTCTAGAAAGTATACCAATGTTGTCGTTCTTGAATTATTTTATCAACAAATGCATATCTAAGAATTTAACAGTTATATGCTATACGATTTTTTTCTGTTCACAATTTCGGAAATCCGAGCACACCACGTGGAAGCCCGCGGAGAGGGCTATAATTCTATCCGTTTATATGTTGGATTTGACCACTGTAAACGCCCCTAAAAATAGTGTTCGATATAACGGTCAAATCCAACATATAAACGGATAGAATAATAGCCCTTTTCGCGGGCTTCCACGTGGTTTACTCAGAACTTCCAAAAAATGATCTCTCCAAAAACGTTTCGCGGTCAACGCTCGTGAATTAGAACCAATCACAAAGCTTGAAGAGTCCCGCTTCCATGCCATCCACCGCCCCGCCAATTATCTTGTACGCGCATGACGCGCGTAAGCTACGCATCGTCCATTTTCCCGCAGATCCTGCGATAGTCATTAACGGAATGATGACAAAACTCAACAGGGAAAGGTCTAGCGATTTTCTATACATTTTACATTTCAGTGACGGCTCACTTACTGTGCGCAGACGGTCACAATAGTTAGTTCTGTAAAAACATCTAAGATGTGTGTACTCGCGATGGTGAGGTACTGCTCTTTCGAGCTCAACCTAGCCCGTATTTCAAATACATGCTTCTTTAGTTCTTAATATTTCATATCTCTGCCACCACTTGCACGCTACCTGTGCATCTGGGGCAAGTTATTGCGACTTGCTGCCACCACTGCTGTTGTTACTTGATTCTTCGTTCCACTCGCTTTATTTACTACGTTCATCGTCGAACCCACTTGTCTTTCGTCCTCCTCTGAGAACGCCGAATAATTTTTCCACACGTGTTTCGCCGCCGTACGAGCCGCATGTCCTCGTTGCACTGTTGTTTGGCCTGCATCCACACCCACGACGGATGCAGCTTCCCGTTGAACGATACCCGCTCTTTCCCGCAGACCTCCATGGGCCTTTCTGATATTTCCAAACGAGACTTGAGTGGACTTGCGGGCCTTCTTCCCCGTACTGAAAGTGTTGCCGTCAGCTTTTTTCCAACGGTGTATTCCTAAGTGGAAGATGCTCGATTGTTCCAAACGTCAGGTAACTTGGAGCAACAACCTAAAATGTGCACGCCATGGCCTGTCAAAGTGGTTCCTTTTGTCTTAGCCGACCAGCATGGCGGCGAGCAAGTGCAGCAACATGGCGAGCAAGTCCCGCAGCCGGCGAAGCTCCTGCCAGCGAGTGACGAAGAGGGGGCAAGCAGGGTGGTGCCTCTACCTCCCTTAAACCCACATGGTGGCGAGCAAGTCCCGCAGCCGGCGAAGCTCCTGCCAGCGAGTGGCGAAGAGGGGTCAAGCGGGGTGGTGCCTCTACCTCCCTTAAACCCACATGGTGGCGAGCAAAAGTCCGCAGCCGGCGAAGCTCTGCCAGCGAGTGGCGAAGAGGGGTCAAGCGGGGTGGTGCCTCTACCCTCCCTTTAACCCACATGATGGTTGCGAGCAAGTCCGGCAGCCGGCGAAGCTCCTGCCCAGCGAGTGGCGAAGAGGGGCCGGGCGGGTGGTGCCTCTTACCTCCCTTTAAGCCCGTTATGGTGGCGAGCAAGTCCTGCAGCCGGCGAAGCTCCTGCCAGCGAGTGGCGAAGAGGGCCGGGCGGGTGGTGCCCCTACCTCCCTGTAAACCCCCATGGTGGCGAGCAAGTACCGCGAAGCTCCTGCCAGCGAGTGACGAAGAGGGGGCAAGCAGGGTGGTGCCTCTACCTCCCTTAAACCCACATGGTGGCGAGCAAGTCCCGCAGCCGGCGGAGCTCCTGCCAGCGAGTGGCGAAGAGGGGTCAAGCAGGGTGGTGCCTCAATCTCCCTTAAGTCCGCACTGCGTTGAACAAGAAATACCTGCGCGTAAGAATTACCAGCCATCGACTGTCTACAACAGCAAATCGGGTGCTGCTGACGACAGCGACGCCAGCGGTGAGGGCTCCCACGGAAACTACTATGTCACCGACAGCAACACAGCCATCGTGGAGGCAAAGGAAACCCTTGAGGATGGTGACTTGGCGGCGCCGGGCAAGGAGGACGCGGAGGGCTGGAGCATGCTCCTGGAGGCTGCGATGGGGGCTGCCGTCTATGTGCTCGAGTCGGCGGGCTGTGGCGGAAGCCTGCTGCTGAAGCATGCGGTGATGCAGCTGCAGGATCCCACGGTGCAACAGTTGGCCTCCGCTGTGCTCCGTGACGAGCGCCTCCTCAGCGGCCCGCGGCATGGCTCGGCCGCTGCAGCGCCACAGACAAGCCTCGCGGTGACAGACGAGGCAGCTGCACCCGAGGAGAACCTGGTGGATCTGGTCCTGCGGCTCGCCCGGAAGGCAGTGGCGGCGGGTGGGGGCACCGCCGTCGCAGTGCTCACGGAGAGCCTGGCCAAGAAGCTGGCCGAGAAGGCCCCCAGCCTGGAGAGTGCGCAACTCGCTACGGTGGCCGCTGTGCTCCTCGCGGAGCGTTGGCATCTTCAGGTAAACGATCCAACCGTGCAGAGCGCCGCAGCAGAGTTGGTTCAGCGTCATCTGCCAGCGCCGGAGGACATCGACGTCAGAGAGCAGCGTTGGTGGTGTGCGTGCTGTCAAGGGTGCGTGTTCGTTTGTAAGGTGGCATCGCTGGTGGAGTCATCGATGGCGCTGACGGAGGAGCCAAGTGGGGCCGCCAAGCCGGTGTCGGGGGAATCGGAGTTCGCCAAACGGGTGTCCGAGGCACTATTTACGGCGCTGATACAGGCGGGGCTGCAGAAACGCTTTGAGCGGGAGGTGGCTTTGGTTGGTCCCCTGGCGAGTGCTGTGTTGCATTTCTTGATGAGCCGTACGCGGAAACCCAGCCTGAAGCTGGTTGCAGGCTTCTTGCAGAAGGCGGCGGGCGGCACGTTGGATTGGGACAAGCTATTGTCCGACATCGCCGCCGCCCGTGCTCAGGATGTGGCTGACGAGCCCAGCCTTGGAACGTCCGCAGTGCAGCCGGTCTTGGTGGAGCTTATGCTGCTTCTGCTGCGGATATTTGAGGTGCAGCGCTTCGCGGACCTCGGCGTTGCAAGTGACACTGTCAACATCAAGGATATCGGCGTTGCAAGTAACACTGCCAGCACCGGCGTTGCAAGTGACACTGCCAGCACCGGCGTTGCAAGTGACACTGCCAGCATCGGCGATGCAAGTGACACTGCCAGCATCGGCGATGCAAGTGACACTGCCAGCACCGGCGTTGCAAGTGACACTGCCAGCACCGGCGTTGCAAGTGACACTGCCAGCATCGGCGATGCAAGTGACACTGCCAGCATCGGCGATGCAAGTGACACTACTGCCAGCACCGGCGTTGCAAGTGACACTGCCAGCATCAAGGACATCGGCGTTGCAAGTAACACTGCCAGAGATACCTCGACCGCAGACGGAAAGGCGAGCGCGACGCAGTGTGCTCCTCGCGGCACCTCCCCCAAGACAGCGGCAAGCGCTCCTGCCGTGCAGCCCCACGACGCAGAAGCTTGGCGAGATGACGTCCAGAAGCTGGTCAAAGAGCTCGGGGCGCACGGCGCACCCCTTCTCCAAGCCTTCCTCCAAGCATTGGCGGGAGAGACCTCTTCCGCCGAACAGGCGCACTCGGTGCTGTCAACGGAGGAGGGGCGTCGTTGCGTGAAGAAGCTGCTTGAGGCGGGTGCAGTCTTGGTCGAGCCAGTGCTTGTGGCCGTAGTGGTGCCCCACTTCCTGAAATGGTTTGGCCTTGGGGATCAGGCTAGCGGCAAGGCACTGCAGCCGCCAGCACTTTGGCTCGCGAAGAGCGCCGCGGAGGAACTTGCGGCGCAGGTGGAGCAGCCCGGCGGTGACTGGGAGACACTGGCATCGAAGGGAGTGCCAGCACTTTGCCACCAGGTGCTGCGCAACGTTGTGGCGCAGCAGGCGGAGGACGTCGACTCTAAGCTGGCTTCTCTGCTGATACCCTTGATTCTGGAGGCGCTTGCGGACCGCATGCCCAAAGAGCTGGTCAGGCTGCTGAAGGCCGAGCAGCCCATCGCCAAGCGAGCCACAAGAATGCTGGTTCGGGTGCTGATGCAAGAGGCGGAACAACAAGAAGGGCTCCTCCACGCAGGCAGCTCTGAGCAGCTCGTGAAGCGCTTGGTGACGCAGATGATGGAACCAGGTGGAAGCCAGGAGGTGCTGAAGACCCTTGAGGATGAATTCCGCTCGTATCTCCAGCACCGAGTTACGGAGGCGGCCACAGGAATGTCCGAACAGATTGTTAAGGGGCTGGTATCGCAGGTGCAGCTGCACCTGGAGGGCGACATCTGTCAATTCCTCGAGCGCGGCGAAGATGCCCCGTGCTTCGTCCGTCTCCTCTCTCACAGCGACCTGCACGAGAAGTACAGTGCCCTGCAACAGGAGCTGCAGGTGCTGAAGGAGCAGATGAATCCGGATGCCCTGGTGGAGCTGGCCAGGGAGAAGCTGCACGGCAGCTGGAGCGCTGTGGCGCTCCGAGAGCTGTGGTACTACATCTCTCACCGGGTGCTGCCGCTGGCAGACCTGGTGACGGATGGGCTGCTGGCTGCGGAGCTGTGGAGAGCCGGGGGCGTGAGGCGCGAAAGGTGGTTCTGGGTCACAGTCACCTTCATGGTGCTGCCCTATGCCATTCTGTCGCTCGCTGTGACCGCTCGGCTGCTTCGGAGAGGCAATGTTGTGCTCGAACGCCGCATACATTGGTGGGACCTCAGAGTCCTCATGTTCACCTTTACTGATTTTATAAGTGAAGTATGGCTTGAATTCTTGCAATCAGTTCGAAAAGAAAGAATTCCAGCTCGAAAAGAAAGAATTCCAGTTCGAAAAGAAAGAATTCCAGCAAAATATCTTTATTTTACTGTTCCCCTCGACCTCCTGTTAAGGTCCACGTTTACACTATTGTATCTCGTGTTCTACTCTCTTCTGGCGAGCAGTATTCTCCTGTTCACCTTTCCAACCCTCGTGGTCATGGACGTGATGATGGCCCTCTTCATATCTCCCGGCCGACCCTTGCAGAGCCCCTTCTGGGCGACCTACGAGCAGCTCAAGGTGGTGATCGAGGGTTTTTTCGAGGCTCTCCCGCAGGCGCTTCTGCAGGTCACACTGATGTGTACTGGCATCCTGCGCTTTGACAGCACTGTTGTGTTGTCCGTCTTCACCTCCATCGTGCAGGCCTTTCGCCATTTCAGCTACCTGAAAGAGCAGGCCAGGGCTAACCGCACTAACATCCTCGACATCAGTTGGCAGCTTCTAGCTCTTGATGACCCTAGCCATCCGCCCTTCCTTTTGCTACTGCGCGTCCGAGCGGTGATCAACTTTCAATATGCCTTGCAGCAGCTTTCCAACTGCAAGGAGGTTTCCGATGCCTTGGTTGGCAACTCAAATTTGCAGCAGCTGGTATTCCGTCCGATGCAGATCACCCAGGACGGCATGTCCACCTTGCTTCATGGTTTGGTGCGCGCTAAAGGCCTGCGGAAATTGGCATTCATCGATGTGGAAGAGGAGCCCGGAACCAGAGACGAAACTCCTGATGAAAAAGAAAAAGAGAAAAAGAAAAAGGAAGAGAAAACTCCTGATAGCTTGATAAAAGTAACTGAGAAGGTTCAACGCGTGCAAGGAGGGCATATGACACCAGAAGTGGTCTCCGCATTGTTGAAGGGACTTGATCAGCTCAAGCAGCTGCATGAGCTGCAGCTAGCTATCCATCGTGAGAAGGCTTCAGATGTGTTTAAGAGTGTGAGTGGACTCGATTCATTAAGACATTTGGCCCTTTTTATTGATTCGCCCACGGACTCTAGCAACACCGAATTTTTGGGAAAGACTCACAGATTGAAAAAGCTTGAGTTGCATAAGCTTGAGCTTGGCAAAAAGCACTTAAAGGAATTGGCAGAGAATGGGCACATCACTTCGTTGACCCTCTCCGACTGCAAAGTGGACCTCGACTCTTGCCTCGATTGGGCATATCAAGGAAAGATAACGGAAATGCATCTATTACGCGTGGAGTTGACAGCGCCCGACGCCTGCAAGAGACTTTCAGAGAAACCTCCCGCGTGTGCTGTGTTTGTATTAATGTTCGAGAAGCCTGGCTATGTGGACCAGGTGTTCAGTAATGAAGATCTTCGGACATTGATCGAGCAGCACAGCCGATTGCCGAGGCAACCGCGATTGATGCTAGTCGGAGAATCTGGCAGCCGTCCTAAACAATCTCTCACTGATATATGGGGTGAGCTGAAGCGGGCTGTGGCAGCAGCGGTCCATGGTCTGGCATTTATCATCAATGCACTGTCTATGCTCATTAGCCTCCGGATCGAGCTGTTCCGGGGCCCTGATGTGCTCCTCTCGAATGCGCGCACACTCACCAGTGTCCCTTCCGTGCTTGCCATAATCCAGGCTGTACTATCCTCATGGGAGCGCCGAGATTTGTGCCGGATCATTGCAATAAACACATTGCCACCAGATATCAGCCCTCTCGTGGCCAGTGCTGTCTGTGCTGCGCACTCCACTGTAGCGTGCCAGAGCGGGACACAGTCCTCGGTGGAAATTGATGGTCAGGCCGAGAAACCCGACACATTTTTTACTTTGGAGGACACTCTAGCTCCAGCATCTATCTCGGACCCTGCCGGGCCCACAAATCGGCAAAAGTGGACCAGAGGGCTGCAGAAGTGGAGGGCTGTGCGCAAGTGGAGTGCACCTGGTAGGATGCGCCTGCTTCTGCTGCATGACAACGGGCACGGCAATGATCTGGATAAAGATCTTCGCAGTGCTTTTCAACGTAGCCACTTGCAACACCTTTCGTTGCGTTCGAATGCGTTCACTTGGCCCTTCTTCGCAGCACTGTCGAAGCACATGGCAGCACAACCGCCTGCCACGCTGGACCTCATTGCTAATTCCCTGGACCCAAAATCTCTCTTCAAGTTGATGGACATGAAATCGCCGCCCATGAAATCGGTGAAATCGCCTTCAAGAATACAGCTTCACATTGCCAGGGAGGTTTTGCTTGTTCTTGACTGCAACACCATCGAACTCAAGTCCCCGCAAACTATTACCGCACTGGCTTTTCATCGCCCAGCATCCTTCGCGAAGCAGTTCGAGGGCTGTGACCCAAAGCGCACAGGGGACATGCTGCAAATGATTCAAAGCCCGGCGAGTGCTTTTGATTCCTGGGACCTTGCTTGGCCACATTGGTTTTCCTGGTTTGCATTTCTCACCATGTGTGCGAGCGTGCCCGATGCTCGTCTTGATGACGATCTGGATGTTGATGTTGTTGCCAACTCACTAAAGGATGATGACCCACTTAGCAATTCCTCGGCAAGACTCTTCATGAAGCTGGTGCACCATATTTTTTCTGGGGCAGTGGATACCAAACTTCCCTTACAAGGTATGTTTGGTCATCAATCAGCAAATATAGGTGTTCAGGTGCAAAGGCAATTATCTGAGAAGCTGAGCGTGTATACATGGATGTGTGACAGACCTCCGCAAATTGGGAGACCATCAGCAACTTATGCTTGTAAGTGCGGTGACATACAACTTAACAGCTTTTCCTGACAAGAAGCAGCTACGTGGATATACGGGGCTCGAGGCCCTCGAACTATCATGTAAGTGGGGCCTAAGTTCTGCTGATTAAGAGCAGGCTGAAATGTTCTGGATTTTGAAATCAGCATTGATATAGTTGTAGCAGATTCGGTGATTGCTTCATTGCTTCATTGCTTCATTGCTGCAATAGGGGCCGCATCGCCTTAGGGCCGCCCCCGGGATGTTATGACCGAGCACAGGGGCCGCAGCGCCTTAGGGCCGCCCTCGGGATGTTGTGATCGAGCGCAGTGGTCACAGTGCCGCAGGCCCCGGATGTTATGGCCAAGCGCAGTGGCGCAGCGCCAGGGCCCCACGGGATATGACCGGTGGCGCAGCGCCTTAGGCCGCCCCGGATGCCATCTCGACGCAGCCATACATCTCAGCCCCTTTGTAGTGTGCCAGCCCCCGGGATGCCATGACTGAGCGCAGTGGCCGCAGCGCTCAGGATGCCATAGACTGCGCAGCGGCCGCAGCGCCCCAGGCCGCCCGGATATGATCCGAGCGCAGTGGCGCAGCCTTAGGGCCGCCCCCGGATGCTCATGCTCCCGGCGTGCAGCGCTGGGCTGTTATCTCAGCCCCGGATATGACGAGCGCAGGGGCGCAGGCGCCTTAGGGCCGCCGCCGGGATGCCATGGCCGAGCGCGGGGGCTGGATTGCCTTAGGGGCCCCCGGGATGCCATGGCCGAGGCCGCAGTGGCCGCAATGCCTTAGGGCCGCCCCCGGGATGCCATGACCGAGCGCAGTGGCCGCAGCGCCTTAGGGCCGCCCCCGGGATGCAATGATGGAGCGCAGTGGCCACATTGCCTTAGGGCCGCCCCAATGTGATTTTTCTAGTTAGGGTTAAACAAGGGGGGCGTGGTGTTCAACGGGTCCTTGAACACACTGGACCTAACCCGTGAGCCGTTTTGTACATTGTGTTGTGCGTTTCTCTTGATATTTGTTATCATTCATTGAGAGCTGGGCTCACTCCACATGCGTGTGTTGCAGGGAATAACATTGGTCCTGAAGGAGCTCGAGCGCTGGCCGTTGCACTCACTCCAAATGAGGAGGGGGTGTTCAACACGTCCTTGAACACACTGAATCTACGCAGTGAGCCATCCCCCAAATTTTGCTGCTTGTTTCTGCTGAGATTTGTGATCAACAAGCAAGCGGTGAGCTCACACCAAGTGCTTGTGGTGCAGATAATGACATTGGAGATGAAGGAGCCAAGGCGTTGGCCTACGCACTCACTCCGAATGAGGAGGGAGTGTTCAACACGTCGTTGAACACACTGGATCTATACAGTAAGCCATTCACCAATTTTGCTGCTTATTTCTGCTTATATTTGTGATCAACAATCAAGATGTGAGCTCACACCAAGTGCTTGTGGTGCAGATAACAACATTGGACCTGAGGGAGCCAAGGCGCTGGCTGTTACGCTCGCTCCGAATGCGGAGGGATTGTTCAACACGTCCTTGAACACACTTGATTTGGCAGGTGGGGCTATTTATAACGCTCTTTTTTTTAGTGATATTTTGAAGTTTTGCGAGGTTTTGCATGAGGGGGCTTATCGCAGGCAAGTTGAACACACTGGATGTGAGCTGTAAGCAGTTGCGCGCATTCCTTTGCTGGTTTCTGCTAATTTCTATGATCAGTGATCAAGAGGCGATCTCACATCAAGTGCTTGTGATGCAGGGAACAACATTGGACCTGAAGGAGCCAAGGTGTTGGCTGTGGCGCTCACCCCGAATGCAGAGGGAGTGTTCAACATGTCCTTGAACACACTTGATTTGGCAGGTGGGGCTATTTATAATGCTCTTTTTTTTAGTGATATTTTGAAGTTTTGCTAAGTTTTGCATGAGGGGGCTTATCGCAGGCAACAAACTATGTGGTTTGAGACAAATCCGGCGTGGCACTAAAGGAACGTATGATGCAAGTGGAATCGTGGCTTTGGCTAATGCGCTTGCGTTCAACAAGTCGTTGAACACACTGCATTTGAGTTGTAAGCAATTCCCTCGCATTCTTCCGCTTGATTGTGCTAATATCTGTGATCAATAATTAAGAGGTGAGCTCACGCAAAGTGATTGTGGTGCAGGGAATAGTATTGGACCTGAAGGAGCCAAGGCGCTGGCCATTGCACTCACTCCGAACGAGGAGGGAGTGTTCAACGGGTCATTGAACACACTGGATCTGAGAGGTGAGAATCTACAAACCTTTAGCCCTTGATTTTGCACTTAGAATCTCTGGGCATTCATTCGTGGACCATACCCAATCAGCTTCGGGATAAAAATTGCAGCTTGCAGTGCAGATAGACGTAAAAGAGTCATTTTCTTGCTTAGGGTTAAATTAGGGGACCGTGGTGTTCAACGGGTCATTGAACACACTTAATCTCGCATGTGCGGCTGTGCAATGCTCTTTTATACGGTGATGTGTTGAATGGTCACTGACTGTAGCTTGCGGGTGCTCCTCGCAGGCAACAATTTGGGTGGTTTGGATGAAGACACTGACGACGATGGCGACGATGGCGACGATGACGACGAGGGAACGTACGATGCAAGTGGAATCAAGGCTTTGGCTGAGGCACTCGTGTTCAACGGGTCCTTGAACACGCTTAATCTGGAAGGTGCGGCTGTGTAATGCTCTTTTATGCAGTGATGTGTTGAATGGTTGCTGACTGCCGCATGCGGGTGCTCGTCACAGACAGCCATTTGTGTGGTTTGAATAAATACGGTGAGGGAACGTATGACGCAAGTGGAATCAAGGCTTTGGCTGAGGCACTCGTGTTCAACACGTCCTTGAACACACTGAATCTAAACGGTGAGCCGTTTTGTACATTGTGTTGTGTGTTTCTCTTGATATTTGTTATCATTCATTGAGAGCTGGACTCACTCCACGTGCCTGTGTTGCAGCGAATGGAATTGGACCTGAAGGAGCTAAGGCGCTGGCCGTCGCACTCACTCCGAATTTTGAGGGAGTGTTCAACGGGTCGCTGAACACACTCAATTTAATAGGTAATTCGTTTCTGACCTGTTCCTGCATGTTTCTAGTAATATTTGTGATGGATGTACAATAGGTAAGCTTACACCAAGTGCTTGTGGTGCAGATAATGAAATTAGAGATGAAGGAGCCAAGGCGCTGGCCGTTGCACTCACTCCCAACGCCGAGGGGGTGTTCAACACGTCCTTGAACACACTGAATCTACGCAGTGAGCCATCCCCCAAATTTTGCTGCTTGTTTCTGCTGAGATTTGTGATCAACAAGCAAGCGGTGAGCTCACACCAAGTGCTTGTGGTGCAGATAATGACATTGGAGATGAAGGAGCCGAGGCGCTGGCCTACGCACTCACTCCGAATGAGGAGGGAGTGTTCAACACGTCCTTGAACACACTTCATCTCGCAGGTGCGGCTGTGCAATGTTGTTTTACGCGGTGATGTGTTGAATGGTTGCTGATTGTACCTTCCCATTTCACACTTGGATTCTCTTGTCATGTGTGCGTGGACCACTTGCCATCGGCTTCGTGATAAAAATAGTGAATTTATGTTTAGGGTTAAACTAGGGGAGTGTGGTGTTCAACGGTTCCCGTTGAACACTCCCTCCGCGTTTGGTGTGAGCGCAGCGGCTTTAGCTCCTTCAGGCCCAATTCCATTCACTGCAACACAAGCGCGTGGAGTGAGTCCAGCTCTCAATGAATGATATAACCAATATCAAGAGAAACACACAACACAATGTATGGAATGGCTTACCGGCTAGGTTCAGTGTGTTCAATGACCTAGTGGTTCGTTGAACACACTAAATTTGGGTGGTGCGGCTACTTAATGCCTTTTTTTGCAATGATCTTTTGAAGTTTTGCCAAAGCCAGACACTCACTGATGGTATCGTGGTGGTGACTCCATGCAGCTAATTCCTTGGGAAATGAAGACAAAGCAATGGTGCAGAAGGCTGTGAGAAAGCATCCGAACGCCGCCACGTTCGAGCTTGAGATCTAGGAGCAGGAGAGTAGTTATATCCGCGGGTTGAATCAATAGAGCTAAAAACGTCTCGGAAAGACGGTATCAAATATCGTTACAATCTATCATTGGAATGCTTGTGGATGGATTCCACTGATGAGGTTGGGGGTGACAAGAGAGAGATCTCAAATCTTCCAATGGCTCGTATTGGCAGCACATGGCACAGGCCATGCCCAAAGCATTGGTATGTCGGGCCGGTAGGGACATCTGGTGCCCGTTTTGTCGGCAAGAATGTTTCGATTTGTGAATATTCTGCACGTAGTGCATTGACTTTGGGATTCATACAAGGTCACGCTCCGCTTTGAATGCTGCACAAAGTTGAGAATTCGCGGGTCACGTTAGTGAAGTAGTGTATGCTCAAGACATAGTGTAGCTAAATGGGTTTGCTTGAGTTGCTCTATAAAACTAGGAATTCCTGCCTTTAAATCAGCATTGACCTTGGAATGCATACTAATCCGATCTGCGTGATGGTCGTAAATTTGTCAGAACGTTTTTATTTTTCAACTTTACTGCCAAGAAGTTTGGCAAAACTACATCACAACACATGCACTTCCTGTGCGTATGGAAGATATGGTTTCAAGATGCTTCTTCTTATTGGCATAACGTGGTGGGATCTCAGAAGCACCTACCGCACTGCTGAACAGAACCTTTACCAAGTCTCGAATGGCAGCACCTTCTATATCTCTTAGCTCTATCACTTCTAAAACCTTTACGGCTTTTTGCACCACCTCAAGAACCATTGCAACGAGTTTGGTTCATGTTTCGTTAATGTCGAAAGTTTTCACCCGCCTTGCAATTTGATCTGTTACACCTCCAGGTCCGGAGATGACCACAGAAATACCCCCGTGGACACACAGCAGCGGCTCCTTGAGCTCTTCCCAAGTGCCATTAAAAACGAAGGCCACCTGCAAATAACGGCGCGACAGTTAGAAAACATCCTATGAACTGGTGCACTCTACCACATACTCGCACTCGACTCAAAATAGTGAGGACGATGTGACGATAGGTTGACTCGCTGCAATTAACGCATGATGAAGACGCCACGCAGTGAATCCGATTAGTGATATCATCGTACAAAACAAAAGGCGTAACTTCACACACCAGTTTGTTCTGAAGTCGCCCTGGAGGAAAGTTGATAAGCACCGTCATTGACTGTCAAATTGCACAAAGTGAGCAATGACCTGGCCTGGCAGCATGTTTGTGAAGGATTCTTTCAACAAAATCCTATGCGAGGGTAGATATGTTCTATCCACTCGACACCTGCGAGAAAGGGGTATGGGCATACGGTGTATAACCTGTGGAAGCGTGGAATTCTGTTGTGGCTTCAAGGCGTTCACGAGATCGAAGCGAAACTTTCGAATCGCAAGATCGCCGAGTCCACCGTCAAGTAGGACGTAATGCGTACGGCCAGGCTGTAATTTCTTAAGCTTGCCGCAAGTGAGGCCAACTCTGTCTGAGGCTAAGGCAAGATGCTCAGTCAATATGGGCTAAGATACATTACTAGCCCTATGCTTGATCCAAGGGTCAAGTGCTTTAGATACTTACCCTCCGTCCCGTTTAGTGGCACACCTAGGACGATTCCTAGTGGCACTTTGAGCTTTTCCAAAAGGAGCGCGCACCTGGGAATCGAGTCGGTGGTGTTCTCTTGAAGCAAGTGAGGCCAATGCCGTCTGCTTGCAAGATCCATCGCTGCTGCTGGTCAGTGAGCAAACGGGGCGAGGAAAAGCAATACTCAAAATACAAATAATATAAAATGCACGATCCTAAGTGTAACCAAGACTATTTGTTTCAGGGGGCAACCATAAGGTTCACCTCTCTCTTGAATTTACTACGCAACGAAGACAAGAACGCCGCTATTTGGAAGTCATAATTGTCGCATGTTTAGCATGGTGAAAAACAAGCTTTGAGGAACAAAGTGGGCAACATTTTATCAAACCACGAACTCAGTAGGTACCAACTCGTCGTGCTGTAGCCTTTTGCGAATTCCCGAAAGGCACTGATGACCTCCCCGAATGGCACGGTCCTTCGATGCAAAGATGCAGTTGCGAGAAAAGGCCTCGGTTGCGTGATGTGATGTTCGCGCGAGCATTCACGCTCACTTAAAGATTGCTATAGGAACTAAAAAGGGGATCGCGCCCACAAACGCCTCTAAATACCATGGATACGCTGCATCTGTTTCCGAAGAAGGAATTTATACCACCTTAAAATTCAGTTCGCATCGCGTTGACTTCGGTTGGCAAGTGGATGTAGCGGCGTAAGAGGCGGCATGGTCTCATACGTCAGACGTCTTGGAGGGGGGCGAGCATGACACTCGCGTGGTTAGTTGTGGACGTCGACTGCAAACACAAACGCCACAAAGTAACACAAAGTAAAGCAAATGGCACACGTGTGCATTTTTGTTCGAGGAAACAATAACGCAAAATAGGTCTTCACGCAACCCCAAAGCATTTTTCAAAGCAGCGAAATCAATAACAAGTCCATCGCTCTTGATGAATTATCACAGATTGATATCAACAGAAACAAACAACAGAATGTGGGGAACCGCTTACTATATATATCCAGAGTGTTCAACGACCCGCTGACCTGCTGAACGCCAATAGCTTGCTCAGCACTATAGCTCCAGGAACTCTAATACGCTTTCCTCGCAAATCCAGCTCAGCAACCTTGCCATCCTTGATGTCCTGCATCATGATCGTGTTGACCTTGTTTATGCAAGGATGCTTGAGTACTGCTTCAGCAAGCTGCAGTGCGGCACCGTCGCCTGTGATGTCATTGTTGCGGACGCCAAGTGTGCTCAGCGATCCATTGAACACCAATCGTTTACTTAACATTAGAGCCCCAGGGACCCCAATGCGCATGTCTAATAAGTTCGGCTCAGTAAGCTTGTCATCCTTGATGTCCTGCATCATGATGTTCGTTCAATATTTTCATGGAGGGATGCTTCCGCACTGCTTCTCCAAGCTGCTGAGCAGCTTCGCCAGTCATTCCATTTATGCAGACGTCAAGAGTGTTCAAAGACGTGTTGAACGCGAATGCTTCGGCCAAAGCCTTGATTCCACTTGCACCATACATTCCTTCGTCGGGTCCAACGATGTAATATATCATACCACATAGTTCGTTGTCTGCAATAAGCCCACGCATGCTATAGTCAGCAAAACTTCAAAAGTATCACTGCAAAAAAGAGCATGAAATAGCCTCACCTGTCAAATCAAGTGTGCTTAACGACCCGTCGAACACCACGCTCCCCCAATTTAACCCTAAGCAAAAGAAATGACTCGTTTGCGTCTATTTTCACTGCAAGATGCAATTCGTCCCGAAGTTGATGGGGGCATGGTCCACGCATGAATACCCAAAGATTCAAAGTGCGAAATAAAGTAGGGCTAAAGGTTTGTCGATTCTCACCTCTCAGATATAGTGTGTTCAAGGACGTGTTGAACACTCCCTCCACATTCGGAGTGAGAGCAGCGGCAAGCGCATTGGCGCCTTCAGATCCAATTCCATTAGCTGCACCACAAGCACTTGCTTTCAGACGACCACCTCTTGATGATTGAGCACATATATCAAAAGAAACAGCAGAATGTGGAGAACGGCCCACCGCGTAAATTCAGTGTGTTCAAGGGGTCATTGAACACACTAAAATATATATTGTAAATGATTCCCCACATTCTGTTGTTTGGTTTTCTTGATATCTGTGACCGTTCATCAAGAGGTGGGTTGACGTGGGTGCTTGTGGTGCAGATACTCAAATTGGACCCGAAGGAGCGAAGGCGTTGGCCGTTGCAGTCACTCCGAACGAGAAAGGGGTGCTCAACAGCACGTCGCTAAACACACTTGATATATGCAGTAAGTCCATTTCCCCAATGCGCTTGTGGGCAATGGGTTCTTGAATAGGTTGCATTTAAACGGTAGGCCGTTCCCCACTCTGCTGCTTGCTTCTATTGACATACGCTGCATACTTAGTATATAAGTAGTGTTGTATATAACTATCAAAATACCAAAATGTACACTGTTCTTTTCGCGGTCTGAGTAAAGGTAAAATTCATTTTCCTGTTACGAAGGCAAAACAATAATGAGCGTCTGGCTCATTGCGATTCAGCGCCGCCCTATATGCTATATCTAGACTGAATCTGCAGTCAGTAGCGTGCCCGCTAACCGTCCGTGATCACCAACTTCAGAGAGCAGTTCATGTCGCCAACTTGGTCACGCACCTCGACTGTCACGATCGTGACCTCCAGCATAGCTGTCTCGCGTTCGTCACCAGCGCTACTGTCGCAAGTGTCACAACCCGGCTTTCTGACCACGATAAGTCGCGGTCGGTTTGTGACACGATGCTTACACAAGCTTGTTTCAGCTATACTGCACCTCAGAGGTCGTACGTTCGAGAGTGAACTGATATCATTGTTGTATCATTGCGAAGTTTCGTATGTTCAAACGCACGAGAACCTCTACTCAGCTCGACAGTTTTGGATTTGGACACATTCGAACCCAAACCCAAAACACATGATGTCGACATACAATTTCTTTGAGAAAGCTTTTCATTAGACCTTGTGCGCCAAAGATTGAGCTAGTATCACTGTCAGTGATATCAATTCTAAGTCTCGTGCGTTAGAACGCACGAAAATCTTATTGCAGTTTGGGATTGCATGCATTGGGTGTAGAAGAGATGGTTATATATGCTTTGGGTGTAGAAGAGATGGAGCCATGCTAGCTTAGCTTGCATGCGGCACTGTAAACTGAGCTGATGCGGCTGCTGACGGGCTCGATCAAGAGCTCAAAAATAGGTATTCATGTTAGGAATACACATTCGTCAGTTACGAACGTGGGGGGAAATGTTACCTCTGCTCCTTATGATTTCGAACCGGACCAAATTACCTTACTTACTTACTTACTTACCTTACTTAATCAGCAGCAGCAGCAAAGCGCGAATCCCAACGGGCGACACAGACGAACTTCCGATCTCACGATCGCCAGACGCTAACGATGACAGTGCCACTGCATTCGCGTACATTTATCGCGACGTCACCCTCGCGTTGTGGCATGGCATGTTGGGATGGAAAAAGCGAAGTATTGTTGCGCACATGATCCTACGGTCAGATGGCCTAGTGGAGATCTCTTTTTGAGATCGATCCGCCTAGTACTTGATGTAATTCGAGGAACAGTGCGTGTGGGCATGCATGCAGTTGAGCGACCAGCGCTTTGTTTTCGCACCTAAGAGCGCTTTTAAACCTAAAACCTTGCAGAAGTGTCGCGGCGTCATGAAGTTTTTTACGTTCGATCGGTCAGGTGACAAGTACTCCTCGTTGGATCGCATTCTCAGATTCTGATTTCTGTAATCTGAATTTGAGTATTTAAAGTTTGCGTGTCGATCGGATGTGGCTGTCGCGGGGTGCTGTAATGGTGCTGGTCAGTAGAATGTCTCTGAAAAGTTTCAGTGTCTCTGGAAAATATGATTTCATTCTTCGGAAAATGATATCGTGTGTGTCACATGTACAAACCAGTATTCCCCAGAATGCAAAATGAAAAGTATTCCCGAGCGACGACTTTTATATTCCCAAATAATTATATATCGCATTCTTACCCAACATTTTTTATGGCGGAGAATCGATATTTGATGTGCCGACATGCCAATTAGATGTTACACGGGCTGTGTATCATTTTTGTCTCATCAAGGTTCATTTTTGTCGCTGTCGCAAGAAAACTCATTTGTCGCAAGGTGCGACAAAATTGACCCGATGGTCCCGAACGTCGCAGGCTGCGACAAAAATGATGACAAGTTTAATTATGTCACAATTTTCATCAAAATCTTATTATGAAAACACTAAAATAACAGTCGGATAAAGGGCTAAATAACTTTCAACAAAATCCTCACGTGTTGCAACATTACTCTCAGCTAAATGAAGCACAACGAGACCAAGATGACAGGCATGCCTAGCAACAGATTACGGCATGATGCACATACCCACTATTACAATACGACAACGCGTCACTAAACTTAACAAGTCAACTATTAAACCGATGAAATCAACTAAGCTATGGCACCTATCCTACATTCCTGAATTCTTAAACTATATATTCTGGAACTCGGCCGTACTCGGTAACTCAATCGATGACAGCTCGTTGCGCCCAGTGGAGCCAGGAAGCCGTACTAGTAGTTCCTATAGGCATATCTGCATAGTCAGTCATCGGATACGCGGATAATAAACACGCATGTATCCCAGCGCAAAGGCAAAAGAACAAATGAACTAAAAAGAGAATGGGAAATAGATTTCCAAACCAATAAAACAGCAACTCTGCAAAATTACGAGACGCCAGTCAGCAGACATGTTGGAAATCGAGCCCAACTCGACGGGCAAAATGCCAGACGAACTCCAAGCATTCTCGAGTAACTTGACTGCAAACACATACTGAGAGAAAGAGCACGAAAACAAGGTGCGTTTGATGTTAACATCGCACACGCATACTGAAAACACGAAGCTGAATGGATGAAGAGGTGATAAATCGGACCCCGCGGATCCGACGGCCATAGCGCCCGAAGAACTCCGAGCACGCTATTGGATATGAAGCATACAAAAAAGGCTGCAGACGGAACTGTGAAAAACAAAGTGGGCTGCTGGTCGAAGATGGCAGGGGAGCACGGCAGCGCGCTGGTGCAAACAGCACACGATCCTGTAACCGTAAAATCTGCAAACTGCCATTCGCGAGGTGGCAACATCTTTAAAAGTCGTAGAACTGAGCAGGTGAAAAGAACAAACCTGTGTTCACGCACACACTCGGTGACAAAGAAAATAACACAAATAACGCACGAGCAAAGCCGCACGGAGCAGGGTTGGTCGTGGTGTGAGCGTCTCGACCATAATGAATGGCGGCTGCTTCGGTTCCGGTATGTCTTATCTGTGTCACATAAAATCTACGAGTCGGAAGTTTGTGGTCACTCGCTGAGTCGCTGTTATGCTACAGGCATCACTTGCGACACATGGATTCTCTCTCACATCGATACTGGTCGATCAACCATCCGATCGGGCGGTTGACATCCAGTCGGGGGAGAAATGCGGTATCTTCTACATAGTGATGGTACAAAGTTGAACAAAATTAACTATTTATAGGTCTGGCCTCCGAATTCCGATCCGGAACTAATTTGTACACTCGAACTTTTCAAATCGAGCGGTCGGTCGACGGCCCGATCGGTCGGTCGAAAAACAGTCGACGGGAGGGTTGTCTTACCGTCTACATGCTTGCGACAAACCCTAGATTCGGTTTCCGATGCAGATTTCGTTCTTTCTGATCGAGCGGTCGGTCGCCAGTCCGATCGGTCGGTCGATAGATAGTTGCGACAACCTGAAAGTTGAAAATTTCCTGAACGAAATATTTTGAGGCAGCGTTGTCACTTTACGGGTGACGATGTCGATTCGTGTCTCCCTTTTTTCTGAAAGGCTTCTTTGCCCCTTTAAGGGAACGAACAGAGTTCGCTGTTCTTTTTGGGAGATTCTGTTCGGCGGTCGAGCGACAAAAGAAGATTCTGCGACGGCGACAGAAATGACCAGTGATGCGACAAAAATGACCGGGTTCCTGTTACACGGCCGTTTTGAGGAGTGGTGCGGGTAGGCGTTGTCTTGGTGCTATATATCGCCCGAATGCCCTTACGCAAAGCACAGCTCATTTTTCAAGACTTCCGATTTTCACTACTCCTACACATCTCGCTCTGCGCCACGGCAACCGCCACTTACAATCCCCCCGGCGCAGCCCCCCCCATCATGGTCCAGGGTTTTTGATGACGACACCACCTGCACTGCCACTGCCGACAACCGGTATTATGGGGCGGAAGCACAAATATCTGTGCCATTCACACACGATTCGATCGAAAGCCAGTGCGCAAGTCCAGACACAACTTGCTGCTGATATCGTAAGGAAGCCTTGCGTCAGTCGCGAACGTTCGTAAGGACAAAGAAATGTGGATGTTAGGACAACACACGCACGCACGCACGCCCAGCACACACACACACACACCCACATTGTTAAATGAATTTATGTATTTCCATCCATTTCGATTTTCGTTGGAAGATTCGGCTCAGCGGATTTTGCCCGTGCAGGTCTCAAGTAAACTCCCAGTGCCTGTTGCATAGGGGACGCTGCGATACAGCCAGGTCTTAGGAATCTGCTGAGACACAATACCAATGATGTCATAACATATATTCGGGTTTGATGATGTTCATGGTTTCGTCATTTCGACATGGCATATGCGCGAGGACACTCCTATTGCATCAGGACGACCGATAGCAAATAGCAAGTATACTTCGATGATGAACCTTTTTAGTGTCGATTTTCCACTGACGGCGACGCCAATGATCTACATATATTGTGAGTTGTACAATGCCCATCGAATAAACATCTCGAATCGGTGGCTCTTAAGATGACGCCAACGAGAAAAGGTCGCAGAGTCAGCAACACACTTATCAGTGTCACGTATTCGCATATCAAGGAAGATTTGAAAGACGCTACTACATATCATATTCATACTAAATGCGCTATCGTATGTTACGTACGACTGAGAAGATTAAGAAAGGCATCAACATGTATTTAAGCGCCAATCACTACCAAACACGCGAGTTTGTGCAACTTCACGCACCGCAATGCGTGCTGAATCCTGGGCGCGCCGGAGTAAGTGATTCCTGCCGGCATGCCCTCCGATGGCTTCACAGTCGATGAACGGATGGAACCTGCTGTTGGTCTACGAATGGAAACTATTTCACGCACGGACTCACTGAACGGCATGAGATCGGCCAACAAAAGCCAGCCCACCATCATCCCAGTGGATGTGAGAAGCAATTCAAGAGCAGGACGGGCCCGTGCCACGATTCCGCAAACTCTTACAGATTCCCAACCCAGATGCAAAGCAGCATGGGACGATGAAACGATGCGACCGATCGTCGCCAAACAACTGTTGGTCTCTGGGTTACGGAGTGGCATGCCCCCCAGTGGCTCCTGGTCAATGGATGGGACCCGTTGGTCCATGGTTATGCCATGCATGCAGTCACACCACACAGCATGAAAACCCCATGTCAAACAAAGGAAACATGTGGGCACCTAAGTGCTCCCCACAAAATCAAGGGAAACCACAGAAGGTGGACTTCACCACCCTCTGCCTCTCCTCGCAGCAAAGGCAGACGAATCCACCGAGCTCTCCAAGAGGCAGTGCCCGCCAGAATGGCACCACAGGGACAACCGCCTCCCAAAACCCACTTCCATCCGGCGGCCGTCCCGTTCACAGCGATGTGCCAGTACTTCATATCAAGATCAAAGAACACAAGTCCCACGGCACGTGTAATAACCATGAGCACTGTACACGGAGAGGGAGCAAGCGTCGGATGAATCCAAGACACTCCCAAAAAGCGAGCCGCAGACGAATCGCCGACGCCCTCAAAGAGGCAGTACCCGTCAGAAGGGCACCACAGGGACAGCCACACCCCATCATCCAAAGCACCCCAGTGGCCGTCCCCGTTAACAACGAGATGCCAGTACCCCATCACGTGGTTGTCGATCACCAGTCCCCCGGCAGGTGAAAAAGCCCCAAGGCACTGGACATAAATAGAGCCAGCCGCAGACGAATCCCCGACGCCCTCAAAAAGGCAGTACCCGTCAAAAGGGTACCACAGGGACAGCCACACCCCATCATCCAAAGCACCCCAGTGGCCGTCCCCGTTCATCACGCATGGACACACACTGAACAGCATGAGATCGGCCAACAAAAGCCAGCCCACCATCATCCCAGTGGACGTGAGAAGCAATTCAAGAGCAGGGCGGGGCCGTGACAAGATACCACAAACTCGTACATATTCCCAACCCAAATGCAAAGCAGCATGGAAAGATGAAACGATGTGACCGATCGTCGCCAAACAACTGTTGGGTCTCTGGGTTACGGAGTAAGCGGACCCTGCTGGCATACCCCCCAGTGGCTCCCGGTCGATGGATGGGACCTGTTGCTCCATGGTTATGCCATGAATGCAGTCACACAACACAGCATGGACACCCCATGTCAAAAAAAGGAAACATGCGGGCACCTAAGTGCTCCCCACAAAATTCAAGGGAAAACACAGAAGGTGTACATCGCCACCCTCTGCATCTCCTTGCAGCAAAGGCAGACGAATCCACCGAGCTCTCCAAGAGGCAGTGCCCGCCAGAATGGCAACACAGGGACAACCGCCTCCCAAAACCCACTTCCATCCGGCGGCCGTCCCGTTCACAGCGATGTGCCAGTACTTCATATCAAGGTCAAAGAACACAAGTCCCACGGCACGTGTAATAACCATGAGCAATGTACACGGAGAGGGAGCAAGCGTCGGATGAATCCAAGACACTCCCAAAAAGCGAGCCGCAGACGAATCCCCCACGCCCTCAAAAAGACAGTACCCGTCAGAAGGGTACCACAGGGACAGCCACATCCCATCATCCAAAGCACCCCAGTGGCCGTCCCCGTTAACAACGAGATGCCAGTACCCCATCACGAGGCTGCCGATCACCAGTCCCCCGGCAGGTGAAAAGGCCCAAGGCACTGGACATAAATAGAGCCAGCCGCAGACGATCCCCTCCCCGACGCCCTCAAAGAGGCAGTACCGTCAGAAGGGTACCACAGGGACAGCCACACCCCATCATCCAAAGCACCCCAGTGGCCGTCCCCGTTAACAACGAGATGCCAGTACCCCATCACGTGGTTGTCGATCACCAGTCCCCCGGCAGGTGAAAAAGCCCCAAGGCACTGGACATAAATAGAGCCAGCCGCAGACGAATCCCCGACGCCCTCAAAGAGGCAGTACCCGTCAGAAGGGCACCACATGGACAGCCACATCCCATCATCCAAAGCACCCCAGTGGCCGTCCCCGTTAACAACGAGATGCCAGTACCCCATCACGTGGCTGTCAACCACCTGTCCCCCGGCAGGTGAAAAAGGCCCAAGGCACTGAACATAAATAGAGCCAGCCGCAGACGAATCCCCGACGCCCTCAAAGAGGCAGTACCCGTCAGAAGGGTACCACAGGGACAGCCACATCCCATCATCCAAAGCACCCCAGTGGCCGTCCCCGTTCACAACGAGATGCCAGTACCCCATCACGAGGCTGCCGATCACCAGTCCCCCGGCAGGTGAAAAAGCCTCAAGGCACTGGACATAAATAGAGCCAGCCGCAGACGAATCCCCTCCCCGACGCCCTCAAAGAGGCAGTACCCGTCAGAAGGGCACCACAGCAACAGCCACACCCCATCATCCAAAGCACCCCAGTGGCCGTCCCCGTTAACAACGAGATGCCAGTACCCCATAATGTGGCTGCCGATCACCAGTCCCCCGGCAGGTGAAAAAGCCCCAAAGCACTGGACATAAATAGAGCCAGCCGCAGACGAATCCCCCACGCCCTCCAAAAGACAGTACCCGTCAGAAGGGCACCACAGGGAAAGCCACACCCCATCATCCAAAGCACCCCAGTGGCCGTCCCCGTTAACAACGAGATGCCAGTACCCCATCACGTGGGGGTGGATCACCAGTCCCCCGGCAGGCGAAAAAGGCCCAAGGCACTGGACATAAATAGAGCCAGCCGCAGACGAATCCCCTCCCCGACGCCCTCAAAAAGACAGTACCCGTCAGAAGGGTACCACAGGGACAGCCACATCCCATCATCCAAAGCACCCCAGTGGCCGTCCCCGTTAACAACGAGATGCCAGCACCCCATCACGAGGCTGCCGATCACCAGTCCCCCGGCAGGTGAAAAAGCCCCAAGGCACTGAACATAAATAGAGCCAGCCGCAGACGAATCCCCTCCCCGACGCCCTCAAAGAGACAGTACCCGTCAGAATGGCACCACAGGGACAGCCACACCCCATCATCCAAAGCACCCCAGTGGCCGTCCCCGTTAACAACGAGATGCCAGTACCCCATCACGTGGGGGTGGATCACCAGTCCCCCGGCAGGCGAAAAAGGCCCAAGGCACTGGACATAAATAGAGCCAGCCGCAGACGAATCCCCTCCCCGACGCCCTCAAAAAGACAGTACCCGTCAGAAGGGTACCACAGGGACAGCCACATCCCATCATCCAAAGCACCCCAGTGGCCGTCCCCGTTAACAACGAGATGCCAGCACCCCATCACGAGGCTGCCGATCACCAGTCCCCCGGCAGGTGAAAAAGCCCCAAGGCACTGAACATAAATAGAGCCAGCCGCAGACGAATCCCCTCCCCGACGCCCTCAAAGAGACAGTACCCGTCAGAATGGCACCACAGGGACAGCCACACCCCATCATCCAAAGCACCCCAGTGGCCGTCCCCGTTAACAACGAGATGCCAGTACCCCACAACGTGGCTGCTGATCACCAGCCCCCCGGCAGGCGAAAAAGGCCCAAGGCACTGGACATAAATAGAGCCAGCCGCAGACGAATCCCCGACGGCCTCAAAGAGGCAGTACCCGTCAGAAGGGTACCACGTTGGACACACACACAAGGCGTCCGTGCATACACCACTGATATGACAAAGGATGGATCCGTTGGGGTCTTGGAACCTGCTGGTGACGGTTTTCTCTTGAAGAGCGGAATTTGCACACAATTAGGGATAATTGGTCCAAGGATACCCCACAAGCATGAAACCTGCTGGTGACGGTGTTCCCTTGAAGAGCGGAATTTGCACACAATTAGCAATTGGCTGGTGACGGTTTACTCTTGAAGAGTGGAATTTGCACACAATTGGTCTTACTGCTGGTGGCGGTTTTCCTTGAAGAGCGGAATTTGCACAATACCAGGGATAATTGGTCCAAGGATACCCACAAGCATGAAACCTTCTGGTGACGGTTTTCCCTTGAAGAGTGGAATCGGCACACAATTAGGATACTGTCCAAGGATACCCACAAGCATGAAACCTGCTGGTGACGGTTTTCCCTTGAAGAGCGGAATTTGCACACAATTAGCAATTGGCTGGTGACGGTTTACCCTTGAAGAGTGGAATTTGCACACA